>VUQG01004206.1:0-17338 GCA_015106755.1 Etia nguti
TCAAACAGAGCAGTCACTATATCATCATACATGGAGCAGAGTTCATGCTTATGCACAGGATTCTTACAGTTGACATCCATGCACAAAATAGCTTCTTTGGGCAAAGAAATGTTTTTCAACTTGATGTTCAGTTGTTACTTTATGGACAGAAAAAGCTTAAACTAAGCAGACTTATATAATAGGCTTCTAGTAAATCCTACCTGCATATGAGCTATTTTTACTTTTTATTTGATTGCACACAACAGGAGGTGTTTGTCAAAGTCTTTGCTGTTTTGCAAAACCGCTGTAATAAGTGAAAGTTGTTTCTCCCTGTACAAAACTATTCAAGCAATTTAAACAAGGCTCAGCATGGCTGTTTGTAGTTAGAGAGAACAGAGTCTGCAGCACAGGTAGGTTTGTTAGAAAGAAAGACCTGTTCAAAAAACTGTAATGATTGTTTGATTTTTAATACATATTAACTGTATAATTGTTACTGCAGTTGTGTCACAGCTGTTTTGTTCTCATTTTAATTTACCGACAGTCATTCATAGTCCAGCAGTTGCTGTGGCTGGGACAGATGATCAACCATGTGTCCCTCTCACTGTCTGCATTATAATCAGATAGTCTGGATTTCAATCTGGGGCTTTTCCTGTCATATTGTAGGAGTCAGAACATTTGGCAGTGCAGACTGCATGCCAGGCATTTTTAAAAGCTGACATCACCAAAAACAGGCTCGTAAAATGTTTCTCATTTGATGCAGGACACTACAGGATTTGTAGTGACGAGTGAAAAAGTGAATAATAGCAGATGCTGTACCTGTGTCATTTTTGATGTTGCTTATTCAATTTTGTCATTTGACTTCAATTACTCTCAATTATTTATGCTCATGACTGATACGCATGTGATTTCGAATACCGGAATTTGTTTTTAGATGTGCTGGGTGTGGAAATGATCACTCGCTGAAGAGAGAAAGCTTCTCACTCATAACAACTGTGCTCTCTGTTGTCAGAGTAGCTGATGTTATCGGCAATGAACAAGGCATGAAGGGATTTTTTGGCATCTGTTCTGAGTCCTTCTGCTGTATAATATGTGCACACAAATGCCTCCCTGGCCCATCCCTTTAGGCCATGATGCAATCCAGATTAGCTCTGGATGGGAATGATTCATGCCTGGATTTGTTAGAGTAAAGGAAAAAAAACAAAAGAAACGCACACAGACTTACAGAGAGTAACGCTTGTGATTTAAATCAGACTAAACTGGTCATCGTTTTTTTTACAATTCATTTAAAAATGCAAACTATGAGCTTGGAGGAGCGAGTGCTGCTCTTTGAATAGCCTTCTAGTTTAATTTCATTTGCAGTATTAGGCATCAGTAGGAATCTATAGTCTTGTTAGCCGTGACGTAAGAAGCTGTGACTGTGTTTTTTGAACCAAATGGAAGTGCTTGCATGCTAATATATTGATAATGATATCAGTTTATACATTGAAGTTGGTTAAAGTTGGTTAAACCTAAACAATAATGTAGTGAGATACCTTTTGTGGGACCCCATTGTGAATAAGCTAAAAGTAGCTTCATTGTGATGGTAATAATCGTGACAATCTCTAATTTATCTGTAGCCTTGGTGTAGCATTTGTGCAAATTAAACACAACATATATCTGGAGCATATGTGAATGCTGTCTGATTGTCTGGTGTTTAGTGTGTTTCATGTTTGTATAATCTTATCAGTTCTATGTGATGTAATATGGGCTTACCATGCTTGCACTGAAAAACATTGTGTGTGTGTTTAATATTTCAGGAAGGCATACATGTCCTTTGCTCTTTGTTTCTGACAGAGTTGAACATGGAGTACAATCCATCAGACCATCCACGGGCGAGCACAATATTCCTCAGCAAATCACAGAATGATGGTGAGTGGCTCGGTTTTATAGAATTTCACATAACAGGAAATTCGTCTGTTTGTCAGGGTTTATCGGTTCTGGTAAATAAATCATTTAATCACATTTGATATGCAGTTATTAATTGTTGAGGAAGAAAAAGGTCAGAAAGAATTGGACTGTGTCTTTTTATAGATCTAGAGGAAGCACACGATAGGATGCCAAGAGACAAACTGTGGTCCTGGATGAAGAAGTCAGGCAGCAAGACAGTTCTGAGGTGTGTGATAGGAATGACAGATGGGTTCAAGGCTGGGAAAGGTTGACAGATGAGGGTTACTCAGGAGTCTCTGTGGACTATGATGTTCACAGACAATATTGTGAACCTTAGTGCAAGTCAGGAGCACGTGGAAGAGAGCCTGGAGAGGTGGAGGTATACAGTGGAGAGAAGAGGAATGAAAGTCAGTTGTTATTGAAGGTAGATGTGTTCAAATACCTGGGGTCAAACATCCAAAACAACAAACAGTGCACAAGTGAGGTGAAGAATAGTCTGCAGGCAGGGCAGCAACAAAAGTGAAAACTGAAACAAAAGTGAACTACAAGATGGTAGTGAGACCTATCATGTTTGGAGATGATGGCAAAAAGACAGGAGGTGGAGCTGAAGATATTTTTCAAGAATTTTCCAAGAATGTTGAATGTGGAGATGCTTCTTCTGTGACAAGAACCAGTGTTTGGGACAAGGTGAGACAGAGGCAGATGATCTGCTGTAGTGAGCCCTAAAGGGAGGAGCTGAAAGACGAAGAAGCAGAAATAAAAGAAAAATGTACAGATTAAAAAGGTTGAATGCCAACTTATGTAACAGGTTTCCAGTGTTTAGTTTTGATGTGATTATACACAACAAGACAAAAACCCAACATTTAGAAAGTACAGTTTGCAAAACGCATGCAGATAGTGTTGTATAGTTCAATACCGAGTTGTGGCCTTATTGAGTGTAGCTTGACATGCTGCACTTCCTGTTATAAAATACTAAAGTGTTACTAAGATCCATTAACATCCCAGCATGAGATTGTTGTTGTTGTTGCTGGAATTTCAGAAACAACTAAAGATACTTTCTTTTTAATGCTTTTTAATATTTTATATTGAACTTTCTTTTTGTAGATGTGTATGAACTTGTTCATGCAGAGAACCTCCAAGTGACATTTGATTAATGTTCCTCCTCCAAACAAAGAAGGAATAAAATTATATGAGATGTGTGAGTTTTTAAAAAATATAATCATTGCTTGACATCTGCAACATTTAGAAACAAACTCCATCTTTTTTGTGGCTTTAAACATAAAACTGGTGCTTTGTTAGCTTCTTTTTCTGAAGTCAACAGATCCCCTAAAGACACCAGTGTTAAATAAATTATACTTGCTGATATTGCCCATGTAGTCACAGACTGATGTAAGCCTTTGTGCCTCTCAGCTGTTTTATTATCCAGAAATGCTCCAAATATAAAGCAGTGTTTGCAATTTGTTTTAACTCGGTCTGCTTTTGGTCTTTTCATATTGTCTCTTGTACTAAAAATACAATGCAACACTAGCTCTACCCTTTAATACAGGACTGAGCAAAAGTCTCAAGCCACCCCTCAATTTGAAATGTTTTGTTAGAAAAATGCAAAAAACATGCAGCATTTTACTGAAACATGCAAATACACATGGGAATACAGCATGTAAGACAAAAACAGAGTTTGTACAATCATTGCCCCGTTTCCTCAGATTTTTTAAGGACAAACTACACAACAGAGAAACAGAGCGAGAGATGCTGATTAGTTTTCAGCTAATTTCTTTTTGGGAATCACCTTGTTGGTGCAACACTACAGTTTTATTACTGTCAAACTGCATTATCCTTTGGGTGTTTCATAGTTTCACCTAAAATGGGAACAAATTATGCGTCTATGTACAGACTGCTAGTAACAGCGTGCCTACGGATACAATTTAAAATTGGTTTATGCAGTGTTCCTCTGAAAATCATCATTATACACAGGCTGAACTAAAAATGAGTGACAAAGCAGCCAATGTCAAAAGAAAAGAAAAAAGAAGACCTTTAGAAGTACTGGAAAACTATTGCCTGAGACCACTTTAAAAGAATTACACATCTGTCTCTTTGAAAGCAAAATATTAAGAAATGAGTGATGGCTCATGACTGCACAGCACTGTATTTTGTTTAAAATTCATAATACTTGGCTTATGAGCATAAAAATGTTGGACAAGTTCTTCAGCTGCTTATGACAGATTACGTTTGGGGTAGAAGTTTACTTAAAGAGTGATCTTTTTGTCCCAGGTACTTATTGTAGTACTTGAAGTGCTTACACTGTTCCCAGAGAAAAGCCAAAATGTGTGACACAAGTGAGACAAAAAGCAACAATAAATGACTTTATCAGAGATTTCCTCTCTTGTAAGGATTTATTTTGACCCCTTAGATGTATCTCGTGACCCTCTAGGATGCCTTCACTGTTACCAGAACCCAAACCAGATTGTTATATTTAAGCATTAACATGTTGACATTACAAATGCTTGCTTGACGATTATTTATGAGGACATTTTGCCTTGCCCTAGAATGTATGCCATTTGTTTCTTTAAGTGAATCAGTGACTCTCATGCAAAGAAATAAGGCTGTTGGTTCCTCTTTTTTCAGAGGTAGCATACAGGACTGGTGAGTAGTGTAACTTTGTCTCCATCTAGTGGCAAAACTGCACATTTCCCCCTCTGTGTCGCAGCTCACTTTGTCTTTGCTTTTACCCTTTAACACTTTCTTTAACTGTCTTTTCATAAGGCAATTTATTGCAATCTTTTTTTGTTAGCTGCTAGTAACACTTTGTTAAAAGTGTTTAGTGTGTTTTACAGGCTTCTAGTTGGTGGGTTTTGTGTTTGTTTGTTTTTTTGCTTCTGGCATTTTAGGAAAAATTACAGATGTTGAATGTCTTGTCTTTATTTTTACAGTGCGGGAGAAAAGAAAGAGTCTCTTCATCAATAATGTGAGTGCACAGATTTTTCTGCTTCCCTGGAAAAATTGAAACATCGTATTTGTTCTTCTTTTTTTCTTCTTCTTTATTCTTTTTGTGCACATTACCCTCGCATGCTATAGGAGAGACCAAAACATGTGAGTTCTAATAACAGTCTTTTGTTTGTGTGTGTGTTTGTGTATTTGTAGCATGGAACTTTGAGGCGCAAATACAGCTCCTGCTCCACCATCTTCCTAGATGACAACACAGTCAGCCAGCCCAACCTCAAATACACCATCAAATGGTTGTAACACCACATAAAGAAAATTATGTTAAAACCTACATGCTTTTCTGATATTAATATAAACATTTCTTTCTGTCTACAGTGTAGCATTGGCAATATACTACCATATAAAAAACAGGTAAGGGTTCTCATGTTACCTAAAGACTCACAGTTAATATCTGGGCATCTGGGATCAAGGACAATATATTCAGTTTATCCCAAAATCTAAATGCAGAACTGCTGCCTGTTCTGGACGGTTTATTTGTGTTTCTCTTTCTCTTTTTTAAGCTTTTTATGATGAATGCACAAAATAACATCTAAAGTTCAGCACAGTTTGAAGTCTGTACTTGCTTAATCTTGTCACAGTTTCAAGGATGTCTGGACTGTTGAAGGATTCAAAGTGAACTTCTATAACTGAAACAAGAAGGCATGAAACACGGCACTAAAGACTAAATAAGAACAAATTAATTAAAAAAGAAGGAAATTGCTTAACAAAATCTGGAAACCAAAACAGAAATCTAAACTTCAAGTCCCAGAATAACACTTCAAGAATTCCAAACCCCACATAGTGACAAACGCCAGGACCTTGACGAATGTATACTTCTGTGACAGTGATCTGTGTTTCTGGATTTTAAGGAAGCTTCAAGCTGTTCAAACTTCCAGGTCA
This sequence comes from Etia nguti, assembly GCA_015106755.1. Taxonomy (NCBI): domain Eukaryota; kingdom Metazoa; phylum Chordata; class Actinopteri; order Cichliformes; family Cichlidae; genus Etia; species Etia nguti. The sequence continues at coordinate 5,785 of VUQG01004206.1, forward strand.
TCTTGAAACTGTTTCAGTTGCAGTGATCTCTATCCATACCGTAGCCATAATAGCCTACTTTGAAATAGTTAATATGTATCTCTTTACCCCACCTCCATGGGATTTACAGTTTGTGAACATTTGGCCTCTCTGTTTCTGCTACGGTAGTAGCCCACTGTGGATAACACACTGAAGTGTACCGTGCCTGTTGATCTGTGATAACTGGGATAGGCTCCAGGCTCTTTGACCCTGGATTGGATAAGTGTTTGAGAAAGTGGATGGATAGAAGATAAAAAAAAGTTTTATTTCTTTCCAGAGATGCAGACGGTGGGACGCTATTAGATATCTTTGATGAGAAGCTTCACCCTCTCTCAGTAAGATAAGCGATTTCATCCATTTTATAAATCTGCTGACTATCCTGCCGCTTGTTTTGACAAAACTGTCAGATTTTCTATTGTATTTTTAATGCACCTTGGTAGAGTCTGGTTCTGTGTGTTAAAAAAATTTTTCTCTCCCATTTTAAACTCTTTATTTTCGCTCTAACTGTCTGTTGCTTCATTTTCACTTGTGCTCTTTTCTTTATGCCTTGTTTTCTTTCTTACACTACTCTCTGTTTTGGCTTTTCTTACTCCTCGTAACATTGACATCATTATGTTCCATTTTTCTCACTTTCCCTGATGGTTGTTCTTCATTTATACAATCTCTGCCTCCCTTCATTTATCCAGAAATCAGAGGTTCCACTGGACTACAATCAACACGATCCGGAGCAGAAGCAGATTTACCGTTTTGTCAGGACACTGTTCAGTGCTGCTCAGCTCACTGCTGAGTGTGCAATTGTCACACTGGTGAGATTTATTTATTTGCGTGTTGCCATTAAATAATATCTTTTTAGAAAAAGCAGGTATCTTCATGACACTTTGCCCCTAAGGTGAGATACACTGGACCTTTCAGTTGTGCGCACACAGTTTGTGTTTATGCCCCTGGGGAAATTGCAGCCTGATATCTTCAGACAAGCCAGGGATGTGTGTAAACTGGTGATGAGACTATGCATCATAACTACTGTGATGCATGTGACTATTGTGGGCTCTGAGAGATCAGTGATGAATGTAGTTTGTCACACAGGGGGAAAAAACCAATCGTTTACCTCCTGACACTATTAGTTAGATTAAATCAGGTTCTGTTGGTAAACTGTTTTTTTCCATTCTCCAAAAGTTGATTCTGTTCATCTGGACGTAGCGTTTTGTGGGAGAAACGTTTCGTCACTCATCCAAGTGACTTCTTCAGTCTCAGCTGACTGCAGGTTTCCCCAATCTTATAAACAGTACATTTGCATAACGACTGAAACCAGCCCACTGAAGGAACAATGGGCTGGGAGGGCAGTTCCTTAATCTTAATTATGCAAATTCTCATGACCATTGATCAACAACCACTGACCAAAACCCACTGATCAAAGCCCACTGATCAATGGCCATGAGTACCATTCACAGAGAGTTGGGGAATGGCTGCAATCACAGCATTGTAAGATGGCGAAAGATGTACCCTTAGGCCCCCTCCTCCTTTTTCCCCAACTCTCTGTGAATGGTACTCATGGCCATTGATCAGTGGGCTTTGATCAGTGGGTTTTGGTCAGTGGTTGTTGATCAATGGTCATGAGAATTTGCATAATTAAGATTAAGGAACTGCCCTCCCAGCCCATTGTTCCTTCAGTGGGCTGGTTTCAGTCGTTATGCAAATGTACTGTTTATAAGATTGGGGAAACCTGCAGTCAGCTGAGACTGAAGAAGTCACTTGGATGAGTGACGAAACGTTTCTCCCACAAAACGCTACGTCCAGATGAACAGAATCAACTTTTGGAGATTTACTTTCCTGGATGATTGAGAATGCATCAAGATGTTTTTTTCCATGTTAATCATTGTCTGCTGCTTCGATTTTCTATCTAGTTTTCAGTCTTTATCCATGTGATTGTGCAGGTTTATCTGGAGAGGCTCCTGACCTATGCAGAGATTGACATCTGTCCAGGAAACTGGAAGAGGATCGTTCTGGGTGCTATCCTGCTGGCTTCCAAAGTCTGGGATGATCAAGCTGTCTGGAATGTCGACTATTGTCAGATTCTCAAGGACATCACAGTGGAGGACATGTGAGTGATTAGCATTAAGGATGGGAATGGTCTTGAAATGTAAGATTTTATTCGAGGTTTAAGGTTTGAATTAGGAGTAGGTTGGGGACTGGGTCAAAATTTAAAAAAGGAAAGAAAAGAAAACGACAAGCAGCCCGAGAAAACCAGAACGATCCTCATGAATTCTTGAAAATGAAATTTCTATAAGATTTAGTGCGATAAGCTTCTTCATAAAGTCATGGGTTTAAATTCTCAGACAGGCTTCAAACAAACACATAAAGGGAATGAAAGACTCAACAACACCTAACTTTGAACTTTGAAAGATGATTTGTGATTTCAAGGAGGCATTTTTTCTTCTTGATATCTCAAAGAAAACATTTTTTAAAAGTCACTGGGTGAGTGCACTGACACAGAAATTGTATGATCATGCAACCAGGAACGAATTGGAGCGACAGTTTCTGGAGCTGCTGCAGTTCAACATCAATGTGCCGTCCAGCGTCTACGCCAAGTACTACTTTGACCTGCGATCTCTCTCAGAGTCTAACAACCTCAGCTTCCCGCTGGAGCCGCTCAGCAGGGAGAAGGCTCAAAAACTGGAGGTGAGACGTCGCCGTTAAGGTTTCCATCCAAATCTTTTTCTTTCTTTAAATATTTGTATTGCTTTCCTATCCATCAAATTACTACGTTTTCCCCTCTATTAGTAATCGACGAAAATAAAGAAACTCAGAGCTGATAAATGTAGGAGTTATAAATTGCTCCAGACTGTAACAGTTCAGCTTTGCTTGATTGCCACAATCAGGGTTAGCAACGTAGAGAAGGGAACTGAAGGGATAAGCCAAGTGTTGCATTTATTAAAACTAGTTAACTAAAAAGAAGCAATTATGTAGGGTGGAGAGACTTTGCTCCTGTAGAGCCTGCTGGCTGAAAGAGACTGTTCATGTTGCAGGTGTCACTGACTGATCAGGGCAACTAATTGCTGATTGGGCTTTCAATTTTATTTATAAGGTGCTTTATTTTGTAAGGTAAAGACTCCACAATAATACATAGAAAACCCCAATAATCAGACGACCCCCTACGAGCAAGTACTGGGCAACAGCGGGAAGGAAAAACTCCCTTTTTAGAGGGTGAGAGGAAGAAAACCAGTTTACCAGGACAGTTACCTTTACAGATCTTCAGGTGTATTGGAAATGTGCAAAGGAGCTTTAAATTGTTTACTTTTAAACAAGATTTTCAAAGTTTTCTAAGAACTAGAACATTAATGCTTCAATCACATAAAGCCCTGCACGCAGCCAAATGACAACGATATCTTAAAATTCCTTTATGCCCTTTTTGCAGGCTATCTCCAGGCTGTGTGATGACAAGTACAAAGATGTGCGGAAAGCTGCCAGGAAGCGCTCAGCAAGCATGGACAATCTATGTGGGATCCGATGGGTTCCCGCAATCCTCTCTTAACCACTAATATGCTGTCATATATGGAACAGGGACATCGTGCTACAGACGCTGCCTGAAGGAGAAAACGTGTGTTTGTGCTCAGTGGAAGTGTTTCAGTGTGACTGGACCCAGGATGCAAAGCTTCATTCTAGAACAGTGAGTTTAACCTGGCACCATCCAATGGACCTGGAGTCAAGAATTGCAAACTACAGTTGTAGTTTTAGAAGATTAAGCGAACAAGAGGTGTTTCAACTTTAACTAAATGCCTTCATAGTGCCTCGATATTTTTGTACTGTAAGAGGGAAGGGAGTTACTGGTTGTCAGGTCAACCATTCAAAGACATTTGGAGACAACTCTAGTTTTGGAGTGTAAAGGAAATCCAGGACCAGACAAAAGTCTGAAACTTTTGAGGACATGGCATTGTCAACCTGTCTCAGTGTAAAAAGTCTCAGTTCAGTTTTATGGTTTTGTCCAGACAAATCTCTCTGTTTTAACTAGCTTCAGAGATTCTCAATAACCTGTCTTTCAGATAACCCTGCATATTATTTATTTATTTTCTAAGTACTTTTCAACATTTTCAACCGTGTTTGGCAATTAGTAGAGTAGCACAGGACTTTCTACTGGTTATTTATTTCCTTTGATGGGAGTAAGAATAATAAAGATTTCTTCTCTGGAAATATTCAAGGTTTACAGTTCTAGTGTACCTCTTTATACTCAGGTAATCTGGTTGATATGTCGATTGACTGTATTGCTCCTCATTTCAGTTATTGTGAGGAGAAATGAGATTAGATAATGAAATAAACACCATAGAAAGAAAGGGCTAGAATATTTTAAAAGTATCCCTATAGATGTATCAGTATAGCAAAAATGACCAGGTTTCCCTTCAGTAGCATGACTCCACAAGTTCAAGAGCAGGAGACAGCACAGCCCTCTGCTGACATCTAGTGGTTATTTGAGGTGTTGCAGAAAAAGGCTGCCAGTCCCGCGTACGGTAATTTAAAAGAGTAGCTTACCGAAAAATGCATTTCTTCCTGAATTCTACCATACTGCAGACGAAGTTACGTGTTAACATTACATCGAAAAAGCATGTGCAACACATCTTTCAGAGAACCTTTTTCCTATTATCCCAAATAATCCACATTTCTTGGAGTAAACAGTATTTATAGATATTGTTGTAGTCAAATTGTACACAGTAATTTTCTTTCTTTTTAAAAAAAAATTGGACATTGGCCGAAAAGATAAGAAAAGATAGGGGAAAAGATGGAAAGTTATTTTGAACTGAACATTTATTTAACAAAAACAATATCCATTTACTGTGAAACTCAAATGTGCTGTCGCTACTTAACAAAATGTTTTATATTTAAGTCAAATTTAATGCCTAACTTCAAACAAAGAGAATGACATTACTGGTCTGACAAGTGTATTCACTACTGGATGCTGATCTATTGCAGATGTGAGGAGGCTACCCAACAGTTCTTTGTTTATATATGTTCAGTGTTATAGCATTACTGACTGTATATATCACATTTACTGTTCATCTGGAAAATCTGGTAAAAAGCTCCGGTCTCATGAGTCTCATGCTCAATGTCTTCTACCCTGGCTACTGTCTTTATTTACAGTATTAACATTTTCTGGGATGGATGCTTGAAGGACTTGCTGACATGTCTGGGTTAAAGGGTTTCTGTTTTGCAACTTCTCAAACCCAATGAAACCCACAGTTCCTAAAATATAGGGGTAAGCCAAAAAAAGAGAGCTGTTTTCCTTGTGTTTGACGAGTGTAGTTATACAAGTTTTCACAGGACACATTAGTAAGATAGCACGCAACTAAATAACAATATGAACCAAAGAAAAATGTGTTCTCAATTGTATGACTGCAACTTCACAAATATCTAAAGCCTCAAATCCTACAAAGGTCTTCTCTCATGTCCCAAAACACTTTTTTTATTAGAAGCAAAGTTCTGTAAAAAATAAGTAAACACAAGTCTCATCTACTAGTTATGTATGATTGGTAGTCTTTGATCAACAACAATGTGTTCTTGATAAAGGGTGTCTTGGCTCCCTGTGTTTAATCACGACAAGCTTTTACTACTGCTTAATACTGAAATTTCCACTCACCTTTAAAAACATTGTTTTGTAATTTGGATTTTCTCATTTGGGCAAGATATGAATTTTTCCATGTTTCTTTTCACCTCAGTGTCTCAATGCTAAACCAGTAAAATATAGAAATATACTGTAGTTATTTTGCAAATTAACTTTGTACAGTGTATAAAGAGTTCAAAAAAACAGGTTAAATGTAAGTTATTTATGGATGTGACTGATTTTTGTTTTTAATAAAACAAAATATTCTTGTTTGATAAGTCGTTGTCCGTTAGTTGTTTTTACGGTCATGTTGTAATTATGCTTCCAGTAGTATAATTAGGATCTAATTAATTATTTTGTGATATGACTGCCTGTTTCACTTTAGCGTATGATTGACTGATAACAAACCTGGCCATGTATGAGTGTGACTGCCAGCTTCCTGTAAAGTTGACTTGTACCTAGACATCCCAGCAATGCTTTGATGGCAGCACGGTAAGAATAGCTCGCTTCGCAGGTCCTGTGCTCTGCAGACATGGGTAAGAGGCAATATCAGCGCATTAGAGGTCAGTGTGTTTAGTGGGAAGCTGTGAGGATCAGCATTGTGGTTTTAGAAGCGAGTTATCGGGGGACACCACCTCGAAACATCATCAGAAGTCGGACTTGCCAGTTTAAAAGAGGCATTGAACAATGAGGATGATGGGGGCAAAAGAGATATTCTTCATCGTTATAAATCAGAATGTGTCCTTTATTGGTAAGTCGGTGTGGCAGAATATGCAAATTAACAAGTGAAATCATTAAAACGTTTGATTTTTAATGAATGCTTTATTATGATGTGTCGATCTAACACGACAAGAGGATTTCCTGTGACAATTTATAGTTGCTATTATTTTTAAATTACTAGCATTAATACATGATATGTTTATTTAGCTGTATTTAACTTTATTTATTTAAAAATATAGCTTCTTTTTAGCACCGAAAAGATTTAATACCACATATTCACACATATTCATCATCTCCATTACAGGCAAAATCTGGTGGATACTGATGTTGGTCTTCCGTCTGTTTGTCCTCCTCCTGGCCGGCTTCATGCTCTTTAGTGACGAACAGGACAGATTTAACTGTAACACCATGCAGCCAGGCTGCTCTAATGTGTGCTTTGATCTATTTACTCCTGTCTCTGTCCTCCGTCTCTGGCTCTTCCACCTTACTCTCCTCTGTCTTCCCCATTTGATGTTTGCCACCTACATCATGCACAAAGTTTTGTCATGTCCCTATTTTGGAGGTTTCTACTGGGCCAGGAGTCGAGGAAGATCGCCTTGCACCGAGAATTCAGAATCCTCGAGAGAGCCGTCCTCGCATAAAGCCCTTCTTCATGACCTCCCACTTGAATGGGGAGCTCCCCGCTTCTACGGCGCTTACTTCATAGTTATAATTCTACGGATTCTTCTAGAAGCCATTTTTAGTGCAGCTCAGTTTTGTCTCTTTGGTTTGTCGATTCCTAAGAGTTTCCTCTGTTATGAGGCTCCCTGCACATCTGGGGTTGAATGCTATATATCCAGACCAACAGAAAAGAACTTAATGCTCAACTTCATGCTCTGTGTTGCGTTTTTATCAGTCCTCTTAAGTTTGGTTGATCTGGTGAACTCTGTAAAGGCAATGGTGAGGTGGAGGAGGAAGAGGGAGATGCTGATGGAGGAGATAAGTAATAGAGAGCAAAACAGCACATTTACAGTGACAACCGTGACAGAAGACACTGATATTCTTTTAACCAGACGATCCAGCCCAAGTGGAAGCTCAAAGGTGAATGGCCTCAGAGATGAAAAACCTGCCGATGGAGTTGTGCCAAATGGTGAACTTTTTCATACGAAGGCGAGTGTTGGGACCACGATTAGAACTAGTGCAGCTAATGACAAGAGGCCAGAAAATAGAGATGGCAAAGAGGTGATGCCTCGGTCACCCACAAGCACTTCAGTGTCATCTCGGTTTGTCCCTCACCACCACTTAAAACCTCCACTGTTGTCTCAAACAGACAAGGGATCACCAACAAACCCCAGAGCAACAACACCAATCCGGCAGTGTCGTAGCGACGGCTCTCGAGACAAGAGAGCATGGGTCTAATTGGCTGTTTAATGTGCAGGCTGTTTATTATTGCCCCTGCACACACATTTACCTAGTTAACAAAACCAAATATTTTGCTAGATGTAGGAACATATTTGCTAGATGTGAATAAATAAGTTCTTCTTTACCCAGAAGTTCTGAGAATTATGGACTAATAAAATTTACAGTTGATAAAATACCGTATTAAAATTTAAATAGGGCCCTCATAGCGAGAGCCCGGCAGCTTCCTCCAGCTCTACAGAACTTTTTTATTATCTTTTAGCATGTTGTTTTTATTTTATGACCACTCCACTCTCATAAAATGTATTTATCCTTTTAATTTTGCAGAAGAATAAAGTTACCAACTAGAAACCTAAAGTTGTGTTTCTAGTAATGAATACAGATATTGTTGGAGATTAACACCAGAGCTAAAAGGAGAAGGAAAACTGTTCTATCCATGCTGTAGTGCTGCTCTATACATGTAAACACAAATGCTAACTAACATGTACACCATGCCAACATTAAAAGGAGATGATGTGTCAGTTTTTTGCTTTACATTTTGTTCCATTTCTTCCGAGTGGCTCATAATCATTTAATGCTGCTTTAAAACACACAGTGCAGATTTTGCATTTCAGCATGTCAAATGTTACATGTTGAGCAGCTACATATTAGAAGTAAATTTCTTTCCTGATGGAAAAAAAAGCTAAATTCTAAGAATCAAAGCCAGCTTGGTACGACAAAACTCACTGTTAACTCTATGAAACAGTCATAGCAGGTCTGAGCATGTTTATTTTACACCCTGAGCTATTTGTGTTTCATTATGAGAAAAGGAGGCGTTCAAAATGAGTAAGGAAAAAAAACCCCGACTGCTTCATCAAGGCTGACCTTAATAAAGTAGCAGTAACAGTGCTCAGCTGTTGTCTGGATTACTGTGTCTGGCAGTGCGTCTAGCAGCCACAACCAATGCACACCAACCTGACTTCTGACCTCTCACATGACCAGCTGATGACCTAGCCATGACCTGACTTAAGCTAACCCTGCTCAGGTTACATCAGCCCTTCAGCCTATTCACCTCCATCAAACAAGATCAACTCAACATGCAAGCAAACTTTTACATTTTAACCTGCGGGTCAGATAGTGCTATTGCTAAAAAGATTAAATAATGCCATCATGACACATTAGATCTATTCTTTGCTTTTTTTCTGACAGTAAAGACGTACAGTTTGTTTCTAATGAAGGAGAACATCAACAGAGTACAGGAGTAGTTGATGGGCACCTCATTAATATTTTCTGTGAATGTCAAGCTTTACATTGCTGTTGTTTCATCATTTGAGTAAACTACTCTCTCCTGTGAGTAACTGATTATTTGTTGTGCGTGTCTTTTATTATTTGTCTCACAATAAGAACTGTTGGTTTCTTTGTGCACTGTGTGGAGTCATTTTTAAACACAGTTATGTTATGTGACATTACCGCCATATAAATGTCTAAACAGCTTGTGCTGAAAAAACAAAACTTTGATGACCTTCCATCCATCTTTATTTGCTTATCTAATTCAGATTGGCAGCCTATCCCAGCCCCATGGGACAAGAAGCAGGGTACACTCTGGACACATTGTCAGTCTGCCACAGCGCCAACACAGAGGAGCACTCACATTCACACCTATGGGCAATTTAGAGTCAGCGGTTAACCTAACCCCACTAACTACATATCTGTGGACTGTGGGAAGAAGGTGGAGTACCCACACAGAGAGGACGCGCAAACTCTGTGGATTTGAACCCAGGACCTTCTTGCTGTGAGGCAACAGTGTTAACCACCACGTTACATTGAAAGAAACATTTACTGGCCACTGTCATGCAGTAGTTCTTTGTAATTACTGAGATTAGAGATCCCAGATTTTCTCCCTCTAGGAAATGTGACAGTCTGGTCAAATCAGTGACCGTGAACAAAAAAACAATAAAGCACCTACAGTGTTGCATGACCCCTTAACACATGCCTCGTGCCCTTCTCATTGTCCTACTGTGTTATTTGGGGCAGCTAAAACACGGAGCAGTATTAGAAGGCTGGCACGTCATCAGCTGGGTGCTCTGACAAAGGACTGCACTGTCACTGGTGTGGGTTCACAGGTCAGACCAGCTAACATGGTGACCCACATCTGTGTTAACCCAGATTCATGTAGAGCAATGTCTTTGTTGTTGGCCATGATATCAGCATTGCACATTTTATTCACCCAGTAAGTAATTATCCATCCATCCATCCATCACCAATAAAAATTATTTAAAAAAGATGTTTAAGATGTTTATACACAGAACTTTTTACAGAATTGTCTAAAACTCCACGAAGAAATTGCGATTAAATCAAAAGTATGCGGACATCAGCATTATGCTGATATATGATAGCTGGACATCTCTTATTTCCTTACTGTAGGCTTTTCTCCAGATTTAGGAACCTTGCTGCACACATTTATTCTCACTCAGGCCCAACAACATGGACACTGTCATTATGAACTTTGTGGTCAATGAAGTTCTTCTCAGCCAAATCAGGGAAAAATTATTTTAGTGCTGGCTTGTGCATGTAGAATGAAGCCATAAACAGAACTTTATCAGTGGAAACCTATTAATGTGTAAAATATCTTTATATACTTCTGGTCTTGGGTTCAATGTCATGGATGATTATTGAATAGTTACTGCTCAACAATTTTCTTTAATAGTTTGCTGAATATTGTGTGTTATTTAGTATTTTGTACATATATATATTTGGGCTTTTACTGCCACCTTCTGGTCAAGGAATGAGAAACACAGCCAACAGGACAGAAAGGAGTGAAAAGTAAATCATATACAAGACTGCAATGATGGATAAAACATAAATAATGCTTACATTTCCATGTAAGTGTGATCCATTATTTCTTTGATTAAAGCTCCCGTCTGTTTCCATTTTTAATACAAAAAAATACATATTTCATTCATTGCTACATTTGTAATTCTGAAACCAAGTTCTTCTTTTGTGTAGTCTGTGTTGTATATCAGTACAAAGCAGAGAATTAAGAGTTGACACTTAGACTCCTCATCGATCCTCAGCTGGAGTTGACGCATCAACCTGTGAGCGCTTCGGGTGTTATAACGCAGTCGGATCTCATGGGTGACAGACGGAGGAGATTGAGAAGTAAGAGGGAAAACTCAACATTGACCACAGCAGCACATCAGAGAAGATGTCAGAGGCATCAAAAATATTGATCACTCAGCACCCTTCTCACCTATGAGGATGTAGCTGAGATGAATGGGAGGATAAGGTTGTCCCTGATGGCTACACAGAGAAAGAGAAAATCTATTCTGCCTTCCTTTGATGTTCTTGATACAGGGATTGGAGAGTAAAAAAATAAATAAATAAAAGAGAGAGAGACAGAATGATCCTATGTGAAGAAATGTTGAATAGCTTTCAGGTGTTTTCTTACAGTAGCTGTGGCTTCTTGTCTGCAGATTACTTTATTAAAGAGCCGAAGCAGATGCCAAAATGCTCATGAATTAATTTCAGCAAACACCTGAAAATCTTTTTGAAAAGGAGAAAATGTTTCAGCCAGCATTTCTCTGGCTTGTGCTGTGAGCAAAGCTTCTATTTTATGTACATCATTAAAAAGCTATGAAACACCTTGATGCAATTATAATTTCTTCTAGAGCATATTACACTTAGAAGCTCTCGTGTTTTATTAAAGAGGTATTTGTCATGTCATTTTGAATTCTGTTTATTACTAAATATCTTCAGCTTGTTTCCTAAGTTTGCTTTTCATTTATTACTTCAAAGCCTTTGTTTTATCTCTGTTGTAGGTTGAGTTTCTTTTTTTTTTTTTTTTACTTTTAG
>VUQG01004211.1:12096-23696 GCA_015106755.1 Etia nguti
TGATTAGCTGCAGATTAAAAAAAAAAAAAACACAAAAAAGTTGATCTGCAAAAGGAAAGTAGAAGAAATGATAAAGAACAGATTAAAAAAGAGGGATGTTGGTACTTGACTTGGGGATGGGTCACAACATAACTGAATTTTACAATTATACCTTGAATCCGTATAAGAAACCATGTGAACCCTTGTTCATAAACAAAGTAAAGGCAAAACACGTCAACACTTACTCCACCTTCATGCAATTACCCCAACGCTAACACTGAACCTGTAATCCTCCTCCCTGGCCCCTGTCCCGGTGCACAGCCCTTCAGGGCACCAAAAAAACGGCATGACATCTCACATAGGAGACGACAGCCAAATTGACCTGAAAGGCTGTGGATAAGCCAGTTTGTGCTTCCACAGCTTAAAGAAAGGCAAATCAGAGTCACCTGGAACCATGTGGGGAGAGCTGAGCAAAACCACTTCTGTGTCCTTGCAGGGGGTCTAATGAAACCCGCCGGTGCACGAGTCTCAAGTGGAAAATGTAGCATAGATATCCCCCAAATCAACTGAGGAAGGCATCAATAATTTACCTTCTCGGTTTGTCTAGAAAACTCGGATAATCCTAGTTCCTGGTGAAGAAGTCTGATTGCATATTTAATTCGAAAATGCATAATGTATAATGACTGGCTCGGACTAATTCCTGGGAGAAAACTGCTGAGCGGAATATGGTGTTATTATAGTGTTGATACACATGGCAAAAGCACATGTGGATGGATGACTGGCGAGGTGTTTACAAACACTGACCACATGTAATCTATGCACGTGTGCATTTAAAGAGCATGTGTTAATTTAAGGACACCGGCCTGGCGTTGTGTGTGATTCACCCCATAATAATCCACATAGCCTTTATTCAAGGGCCTGTTGCCATGGCAGCTGCTGCATCAATAGCTTGAGATGTGGATGCATTTTCTTTCCAAACTGCATGCCCATACTCAAGTCACGTTTGTCACAACTTCACAAAAATGAGTCACTCCAGCCCTCTGCGTTGTACGAGCGTACATACTGAAGATTAGAATGGTTTCTTAATGTAAGTTAAATACTTTCTGATACACTTTGCCTTCAGTGATGTTCAGTAAATTAGTGTTTTGCTCTGCTTTCCAGCTCTGTAACCTTATGCAGAAAAGATAATGCCAAAAAAGATGAGGAAAACAAAATGGAAAGACAACACTGAAAGAAATCTATATAAACATCTGGATAAACTGAATTCTTCAATCCTGCTTTTCTATTTATTCACAAAAATGTGTCTTTTAAGAAAAGAAGAAGAAAAAATAAATTTCAGGCTCATCCTGTTTTTTTCCATGTTAAAAATACATGTCCCAAATACAGGAGCCTTACTGTACTTACACATGTATGATTCATTCAGTTGCATTATACAAACAAACCCGCATTAGTCATCTATGTACAGATTATCATTCCTCTCAAAACTGACCCGAAGTCACGGAGAGACAGAAAATGAAAGCTATAAATCTGCTGCTCTTGAGACTGCCCGTCAACATTTTTAGCCCTGATATTCCAGTGATTTTAACATTAGTCCACTGTTTAATTTGTCAGTTTGGTCCAGGTTAAAATATCACAACAACTTTTAAGTGAAATATCTCAACAGCTGTTGGATGAAGAGCCATAAAATTAGCTAAAGATTGTACATTCACATGCTCTTCAGATGCTCCCATTTCCAAAGTTTTCCTGATTATTCCAGCACACATACAACACGATCCCAACGATCCTCGTGAGATGAACGGTACCTGCTAAACTTTATGCTTAAAGGTTAACACACTATCACAGTGAACCTAAGACTCTAAGTTGACACTGTTTTATGCACCAACATGTTAGCATTATCTAAATATCAAGGATCCACAACAGAACCCAGTTGATTTTTTTAGATTCTCAGCCTATATTAGCTATTTGATGATCGACTGGTATCGGCATTCTAACACCCGAGAAATGAAAATTAAAAAAAGGAATTGGATAAGCATAAAAAGATGGATTGCTGGATACCAGAGTGCAATGTTGGATTTTTAAATCATCAAGTATGGGCATTAAAAATCCTATAGTGGTTTTCTCTAATCAACAATCTCCTTTTTGTCTTTTAAAAACACTCACAAAAAGCAAATAAGTAAAGAAGTTTATTTGAATGTAATTGTTTAGTATTGCTTTAACTAAACCTACCAGAGCAATTTCTGGGACTTCCAGTTGAAACTAAAGCCAAACAATAAAATCCACTGGGACATATTTCTGTTGATGTTATCATAGACATAGCAGGATCTGATGAGTAACATGAAGCCGGAGTGCAGAAATGCCAAAGATAGCTACTGTGATATGTTTGCACCAGTATTTAGGCTCAGTTCACCGAGTACACTGCTGTGATAACACAAAGAAACAACCAAATTTTACAGGAAGATCCATTAAGTGGAGAGTTCGAGAGACTTGTTTGTACCTTAAGTCAGAGCACAAGCTCATTCTCCTGACAGAGGATTTGTTTTTCCAATAAGGATGAGAAGTGTGTGTGTGTTTGTGCGTTTGTATCTCTATGTGTGTGTTCCCAGCACCTTGTCATCATCTTCCAAGAACTTCAGATGACTCAAAGATGAACTGCCTTGAGGCATATTGATTGGAAATACACACATGTGCACGAACCAGGACGCACACACACACGCACACACATACGTTATCTCAGGCTTCAGTTTAATTGAGAAACACAGCGTTTCAACACACATAGCACACCAGAGCTACAAGTGGTCCAGGACTCATTTGATCAACATGTTTTTCTAGCGATCGACACACCGCGCTCCTGCAAACAGCTTCTTAGAAACAAGCTTTTCACACCAGGATTTTGTCTGGCGTCTGTATACGTTTGCCTTCATATCTACAAAAGATACTCATGATTTACATGAGCCATGTGGTCTGTGTATCAATTCCCTTATCTGTCACTTTGGCATCTCGCTGCAGCCTCTTTACACTGTAAATGGAACCTTGTTATCGCGCTAGCTGCTGTCACAGCTCATCATGTCAGAGCAGGTGATTTGCTGCAACCTGGTTTAGCTGACTGTGAGTGACTGAGTGTGTTTATTTTACGCTCTGCTAGAGGGTTAAGCAGGCCAGCGGGATACAGAGCTCATTCCATCTTTTTTTTTTCTTTCTTTTTTTTATTTGCAAAACCCGTCAGTCAGTTCTTCTGGATCTGACCCCGCTTCTTCTATCTTCTCTGCTTTTCTAACGCATCTGATGTTTTATTGCTTTCATCGACCTCTTTTTTCCCCTCCGTGCTCAGTTTCTCTCTCCAGAAAGATTATTTTGCAGAATTTGACCCAAATAATACATATACACTCACCGGCCACTTTATTAGGTACATATATTCAACCGCTTATTAATGCAAATATCTGATCATCCAATCAAATGGCAGCAAATCAATGGATTCAAGCATGTAGACATGGTAAAGAGAATAAGAATGGGGCTGAAGGGTGATCTAAGTGACTTTGAATGTGGCATGGCTGTTGATGCCAGACAGGGTGGTCTGAGTTTTTCAGAAACTGCTCATCTACTGGGATTTTCCCTCATAACCACCTCTTGAGTTTATAGAGAATGGCACAAAAACTGAACATATTTACTGAGCAGCAGTTTTCTGGATAGTTGTTGCCAAAGGAGAGTGGCCAGACATCTTTGAGCTACAGTTGCTCAAATAACCACTCAAGGTATGCAGAAGAGCATCTCTGAACGCACAACGTCAAATCTTGAAGCAGACAGGGCAGAAGACCGCACTGGGTGCCCCTGCTGTCAGCTCAGAGCAGTGTTTAAGAACAAAGAACAAACTGGGAAACTTGCACAGGTTCATCAAAATTGGACAACAGAAGATGAACAAAAATATATATACTGACCGGTCTGAGTCTGGATTTCTGTCACAACATTCAGAATGTAGGGTCAGAATTTGACATGGTACCTCAAGTCAAAGACCAGAAAAGTCTTATTGGATGCTCTCTTTTTATTCCCTTGGTGCATCATCACTGTTTTTATATTTACACGTTGTATTCAGCACCATGATTCTTATACAATGAACCCACTTGTCTAACTGTTCCCGAGTCAAGCCCGAAGTTATTGTAAGCTTTGAAAGTATACGTGTGCAATTAATCTGTCCTTATACACTCGCCCACCTGCTGTTACCAGAAGGCATTTAGTGCTGGGTTACAGTATCCATCTTCCCCGTGATTACATATAAACAGAAGAAACTAGAGTCTTGTTGATACTGGAATTTTGGAGAGGGTACCAGTTTTTTTTTAGAGAGCAAATATTATTTAATTTAGGTAAAACTGCAGAGAAAAGGATTATGGCTGTTTTGCTTTTGAACAGTATATAAATCCAAATAAATGACAAATACAAAAAAAAAAAAAAGAGTGAGACTGTGAAATTATCAAAGTAAAATTTTCATTTATGCATCTTTCCATTTATAAGTTTAATTTAATCATATAGTACATTAAACAGTTTATTACTGTGTGATTCTGTCACCTGGCAGAGTAAGAAATTAAGGAATACAGCCATCAGTAAAGAGAAGAGAGATGATGACAGCAGAGGAAACAGAGGGGAGAGAAATCTTGTGTTTTGTTAGGCAATACTAGGTTTCACCTCAGTAATTCATGATGTGTAATAGGAGGGTCACACAATCTGGGGAGGAACAAGGGGAGGGGGAGGGTGAAGGTGAAACGTAAATGAAAGCGAGGCAGACAGCGTGTCAGAGTAAGTTAAAATTAAGGGTACTGATAATAAATAGAAAGTCAGAGAAGATGTAATAAAAAACAGAAATAGAGCAAAAAAGAAGGTAAAACAGCACATTATAGACATGTGAGAAAGTAGAACAAAAGAAAAGGAGAAACAGAGGGTTAAAAATAGAAAGAGAAGGCTTATCAACATTATATGGACGCATCAGACCGCAGAATGACTTGTGTTAGAGTATGGTGAGACTGGGCTGCTCCCCTAAGAAACTTTCTGTGAGAGCGTCAATGTTGCGGCAGAGACCATGAGACGGCACTTTTTAGACATCGTGATGTGTCGCCTAGCAGCACTTTGCCCTGATGAACGTCAGACATCAGAGAAAAGCCTTTAACACATTTACCTAAGTGTCACTCTCAAACTCGGACATTTAAGTGGGATTTAAAGCAGCACGACCTGAGGAGGCTGATATGTGCAAACACCCTCACCCAGGATCAGTGTGGGCACATTAGAAACTGGGACTGTTGTGGAGGGCCGCACCTTGGGAAAATAAGCACCCACCCCTGCATTAGACAGTCTGATTAGCCCTGAATATGAGAAAAGGCTAAAACTTTTACAGTGTTTTTTATTTGGTGTTCAAACTCTGGTTAAATACACAATTTAATAATTAACGCATTTACCTTTTTCTTTTTTTAAAAAAAATAAATGATTTAAAGTTGTAAAAACTGTAGCCAAATTTCTCCACTCTCTAAGACAACTCTCTATTTGTCTCATCTTACTTGTCATGATTCTAACAAGTTTCTTAACTGTTCTAAAGCTCATCATTATAACTTCAACCTCTTCCAACTTACATAATGCAGATCTGTTATGCTCATTTTTCATTCTGTGTTTCTACTAGAGTTCAAAGAAGTCCCTATTTCTTTTACTAGGCCTTGGCGGAGCACATCACTTTATCGTCTGACCAGCTCCTGGTTTGGGAGCCATTCCCACTACCTTTCAGCCACATTTATTCTGATTGGCTGACCCTTGTCAAAAGATGGCTCGAACAGCAGGTGGGTGGGGCTTGACCGATAACGATTTATTAAAGTTATCAGCAAATAGCTAGTATATGACAAATAATATCGTTGTGGTCTTTACTGCACTCACCTTCATCATACAAAAGAGTAGAAAGGGACTGATTGGAGCGGTCTGAATCAGGGATTACCTGCACATGCTGAACAGTATTAATTATGCTTCTGGAACACTTTAATACGCCACTGTCACATAACTAAACATGTTCAACATGGAAAACCAAACGTGCAAGTACTAACAAGTCCTTTTTAGCCCCCTATACCCACAAAGACCAAGCAAAACGCAACGTAGCACAATCTCTGTTCTTTGCTTAAAAACAATCCTATCATACCTCATCTGGTTACCCAAGTTCTTGTGTGCCTAAAGTGTGTCTGCACCACAAGGTTTCACGGTATCATGTGAACTATTAGTGTGGGAGAGGTTCCATGTTTATTGCTTTCGCATGAGAGCTTCAAGAATTGTATATGTAGAGATCAGTGACTTTGTCTTTGTGTGGGTGTGTCTGTATTAGTCTGTGTGCCGGCTGGATTTCAAAAGAACCCCTTCAAGCTCTTCATCTGATGCCTCTACAAAGGGCCCGCCTAGCTGCAGGGGTTAGTGTCTGTATGTGTGAGAGTGTGTGTCTTCAAAAAGAGCACCATCTTTTATTTGAGTTGAGACAAAAGGCCACAGTCGTGCTGCAGAGGTCCCAGAGTTATTGTCGCTCTAAAGGTGACACCTTTACACATCTACACGAACATAGTAGATGTTCACGTTACACTTTTGTGAGCGTACATACATATGTGACTTTAACTGGATATGATTTAATCGACGATATAGAAGTGTGCATACTACTAGTTATTACAGCTCAGTTACATTTTCACTGTTACTGCTGGCATAAATTAAACATTTCAACCATTTAGGAGGTTGGAAAAAAAAAAAAGAAAACTTGCCTGGCTGGGAATCACTGATGAATAGAATATCAACACAAAACAGAGCACAGTCCCAAGAGTCATGAAAGGCATAACAGCTAAAGTACACTTAATCTTAAAATCTTCATGCTTATTTATTTGTTTTCCAATCCTTCCACAACAGAGGCATACCTAACACCCAGTCGACAGGAAAAACCACTGATTGGAAGACAAAGGGCTGAGAAAACGGCTTCAAATAAAGGACAAAGACATAAAGGGTAAAGCTAGGGACAGGGTTGCGAAATGTGGCATCAGGATTTAAACAAACAGGAAGCGCCACGTTCTGAGGGACTTCGCATACCAACAAGACAAAGAAAACAATCTAGCCAAGTCATTTTTTTAAATAAGATTTTTATTATTTAATAGACCATTTTTTGTGTTTCTGAAGCCTCTGTGCGACCCATGTGCCTCTCAGAGGGCCTCTGTGTCACAAACCGCCTTCGCTCACACAACACTACCAGGATATCCTGTCAAAGGTCGCTACCAGCTGCTCATCACAACTCTCAGCAGCAGTCAGCCAATCTCTTGCAAGGCAGTTATGCCACTAACGCCAAACTGACTTTTGCATTTATGAGTTTACATGTGCCGCTCAATATACCGTCTGTATGGTTTGTTTTTTTTTTTACATAAATCCGCACACACAAGAAAAGAAATAAGCACGGAGCTATAATGTACCACCAAACAAAGTACAAACATAGCCTAAGTATAGTGCTCTGAGCGGAGCAAGCTGGCAAATTAAGGTAAACAAGTGAATCAGAAACAATTAGAGGTACTTGGATGATATTCTGTAAAACCAAGAAATAAAAACACTGAAATGATTAGTGATGAGGAGACAACAAAAAAAAGGAGAGAGAAATAGAAAAAAAAATCTAAGGCAAAATTAGGCCCCAAAGCATAAAACTAATCCTTAATGTTTATTGTGAGAAGAACATTCATATTGCCAAGTAATTACTTTCCAATGCAGCAGATTTATCAGCTGTGTAAGTATACACTTTCTTTAGCCAATCCAAAATCATAAACTACTGACACCACATTTCCATCCCACCAAATTACGAGGCCACAAGGCTCAGCTGTCTTTAAACTCGTCCGTTCTTTGACAGCACAATTCTTCTTTGGTTTGCTGGAGGAAAACCCACGCAAGTTCCCTCTTCTTGGAACAGACATACCAAGACTTTTACCACTCCAGACGGCAAACATCCTACCACACAATGGCCGTGCTTAAGGAGGTGGCACACTGGAGATTAAAGGAGGCAGGGGAGCACACGGAGCCACACCCTGAGGCCTACTGCATCCTGTGTAGCCTTTTAAAGAGTGAAAAGTACTGAAGACTTGAGGACTCACCCGCAAGACTTTGACATCCACTAGTACTCTTAGCTTTCTTCCCAATCAACCTGCTTCTTGTGCATGCGACTACAATAAGCGGATGGAGAGGGCGACTTCAGTGTGACAATCTGCCTCCAAGTAAAGTGCCTTCAGCATCACAAGCCACAAACAAAAAGTTCACCACGGTCTGTGCAGTGCTTCGCCTGAGGCAAAAGAGCAACCGACAGAGTGCTGCGAGAGACAGAAGGAGGAAGTAGAGGAAGTAGGCGTTTTTCAAGTGAGGAGGAAACAGGTCTGTCTGTTAGAAAAAAAAGCGGTAAATTCAAAGATAAGACGACAACAGCTGAGAAAAAGACTGTTAGATTTAAAACTTAAAGCTCACATGCAAGGAAAGACAAGCAATGCATCTGTTTCAAGCCTAGGAATTAAAAACACACTCAGTGAGGTGACTGGATTACTTATGGGTAATTATAGCTTATGAATATGCCATCAGTGCCCCCCTACTCCAGCTCCACTGTGTTAGTCTAAACTGTTGAAGCCTTAATAGCCATCTACAAGCACAACAAATTAAGCCCAAGACTTATTCTGTGTGTAATATGTCAGAATAGACAGCTAACCTATCAGTGACATTTAGCATGCCAAAAATAAAGAGCAAGGTTCGCCCTTGTTCGAGAGCCAAGCTGCTACTGCATCTAAAATGATGGCAATAAAACATGGACTGAGAGTAACGATGAATTCATGTATGCATTCAGATATTATCAACCAGTGTAGCTCACACTTTCACTTCCACCTCTCGCTCCCCCTAATTACCACAGCGGCAGAATTGTCTGCGACAACAGAGTGACTCAGATGGTTTATACTGTCACAAAAGATCGTTGATCATCAGGCCAAACGCCTAAATTAAACATTTACAGCTTGTGCAAGACTATGACATCTTCATCTCCAGCTGAGAGCTCAACAGGCCATCTGTGCAAGCGACACACACAAAAAACAGATGTTTGCTCCACCCAGGCTGAGGTCAGCCCCATAAATACAAACAGTCGGGACTCTCGGTTCTTCCAGGGAGCCTCCGAAAGGCGAGCGTCCAAGCGGGAAAACATTTCAGCTCAGCCACAGCAGTGAAAACAAAACATGCCAATTGAAATATATCATATCCTCATTTAAGTCTTTCATGTGCCAAGACATGGAAATATGAGCAAGATGACAGGCCTGCATGTGAAATGAGAGGTCATGTGATCGGCCATGCCGTCAGAGGCTAACTTGGAAACAATCCTGACCTGAGGAAGTGAAAATATTTAGAGGACCTATGTCCTTGCTATAGAGCTAAGAATATCTGGGTTATATACTCCTCCGACTATCAGCAAACTGTGATAGAGGGACGAAAGCTAGCAAAGAGAGAAGCACCCCCTCGACTACACGCCAGAGCTTTATTAATCTGTCCAAACTAGCTAAACTCCTCCTTGAATGTCCTGACTTTGTAGTCGCTTTAAGCCCTCGTGATTCATCCAGGATGCTACGACATATCTGTCGAGGCTGGCGAACGTGACACGTCTTCCGTGTCACCATCTGCTCACTAAAATTCAAAAACTGTACTGGTACAACACTGCAGAGGAAATTACACCTCCCATTCTTTCAAAGTTAAAAGCCTGGCCTTATGATCTGAAGTCAAACTCTATAGAGCTCATTTTGGCATATTTCCACAAATGTAATTAATATGCATATCCCCCCTTTAAATGAAACAAAAAGTCTAAACCTACAGATCCTCAAAAAAAAAAAAAAGGGGAGAAAAAAAAAGAAAAAAACAGAACCACAACGAGGTGGAAATATTTATGTTTGGACCTTTCTGAGCATGTGGACAGACAGCATTTAAGTAAACTATTTTGTGCAAGTGTTTTTGGATGTTTACGCTATGATGAACAAGAATTTAAGCTAACCGTAAACGTTCCTCGTTCACAGAGAACAGAACAGAAAAGGCGCTAAATGGTAACACCCAAAATTTAAGCCTGTAAGTGACGAGGAGGTCGATACTCATGATCTACTGTCTATTAAAAATGTTGCTCGACCTGCTGCAATGTTTACACATAGGCTTTTTTTTTTTTTTGGTTCATTGATTTTATAATCTCTGTGTTAAATCTGAAATGTGTGGAGTTTATCCAAAAGCAGCAGACTGACTGA
This sequence comes from Etia nguti, assembly GCA_015106755.1. NCBI lineage: Eukaryota > Metazoa > Chordata > Actinopteri > Cichliformes > Cichlidae > Etia > Etia nguti. The sequence continues at coordinate 22,353 of VUQG01004211.1, forward strand.
AGCAGTCTTGTCTGTTTGTGGCTCTAGTCTTGAGCTATTCAGCCTTAGCTGGTTGGTAGAATAAATGCAGTGATATTTACTTAAGTTGTAGTAAGATAAATTAAAAGAGGCAAATGCTTTTGTAATTCTTTAAAAAGTGGTCATGAGCAATAGTACTGCAGACTTTCAGAAAGCCTTTTTTACTCACTTTCCTACCTGACCATTGTCAGTTTAATGTTGTGAGGTTTTTTTGTTTGTCTTTTAAATTAAGCCACTTAACACTGAAGCACATCAAAGCACCTAACTCAAAGGAATAAGCTAGCCAGCCTATCACACAGACATTTATTTTTTCCCACTTTTTTAGCTCAATTTACTAACAGTCTCAAAAATAACAATTTTTCACAGGCATAAAATAGTAGTTTTTACTCCAGCAAGGTGATTCCCAAAGAGCTATTATTAAAAACCTTGTACACTACAACTTGTATGTTTTAGGATGGTTTGCAGAGCGCCCTCAATAATTTTGAGGAAGCTGGACAAATGGAGGACAAAAGAAGAAGTAACTATTAATAACTATTTATATCAGATGAACAGTATCTGAAAGTCATGTCCTTAAGAAATAGGGAAAAATCTAGTAAAGACCTGCCACCGGATGTGAGCGATACACGTGGCCCTTCAGTTGATCTGTGCACTGAAGCCTCATCAGAAATAGTGCCGGAGGAAGGGTGACTGTCAAGGAAGGGAAACAGGGGGAAAATGATGAGGTATGCTAAATTACACAAGAACTGGACTGAAAATCAGCAGCAACAAGTTTCATGGAGTACTGAAACCAAGTTTGAACTGTCTGATTCAAATTGTCACCAGTATACAGTGGCTTGCAAAAGTATTCGGCCCCCTTGAACTTTTCCACATTTTGTCACATTACAGCCACAAACATGAATCAATTTTATTGGAATTCCACCTGAAAGAACAATACAAAGTGGTGTACACGTGAGAAGTGAAACGAAAATCATACATGATTCCAAACATTTTTTACAAATAAATAACTGAAAAGTGGGGTGTGTGTAATTATTCAGCCCCCTGAGTCAATACTTTGTAGAACCACCTTTTGCTGCAATTACAGCTGCCAGTCTTTTAGGGTATGTCTCTACCAGCTTTGCACATCTAGAGACTGAAATCCTTGCCCATTCTTCTTTGCAAAACAGCTCCGGCTCAGTCAGATTAGATGGACAGCGTTTGTGAACAGCAGTTTTCAGATCTTGCAACAGATTCTCAATTGGATTTAGATCTGGACTTTGACTGGGCCATTCTAACACATGGATATGTTTTGTTTTAAACCATTCCATTGTTGCCCTGGCTTTATGTTTA
>VUQG01004212.1:0-12646 GCA_015106755.1 Etia nguti
TCAAGTCTATTTTTATCTGATGCATTTCCATAAAAGAAAATCCTTAAAATTTACTTTCACACTATGTTGGCAGGGATAGCTCAGTAGGTAGAGTGGTGGCCCCATGATCACAAGGTCGGGGGTTCGATTCCCCTGAACGGCTACCCTGAGGTACCCCTGAGCAAGGTACCGCCCCCACACACTGCTCCCCGGGCGCTGCACTGGTGGCTGCCCACTGCTTCACTGAGTGAATGGGTTAAATGCAGAGAGGAATTTCCCCACGGGGATCAATAAAGTATACATTATTATTATTATTGTTTTTTGAGCCAAACCGGACACCATGAATCCAAAGTTCCTGCTGCATGCATAATTCTTTCTGGACAGTGGCATCTTGCAGATAAATGTAATGTAATCAGATGAGGATTCTGGTCATAGCATGAACCTGTCCCACATATATGTGTGGCCACATGACAGATAAGAAATATTTATTACATCTATGGCAAAACCAACAAGGAGACATGTTTGAAAGCCTTGAAGAAAACTGGACATTGAGTTTTTCAATTTGAATTATTCTAATAAACTAAATGGTTAAGAGATCCTTTATTATTTGGCAAAACTCTCCCACTATTTAAATTTAAAGCTGTAAAGACGCCGTTGTGTTAGATTAACGGTCTAAACGCTGTATTTCTAAACTCAGTATAAGACGAACTTTTTGAGGTGTGGAGGTTTTCAGAGGACTGTGACTTCTGTCTGCTAAACCTGTAGTTTTCAGACTTTTTGTTCTCCAGGCACAACAACGTAAAAACCTATGTGACTAATACAGTAGCCCCTAGCTTATCTGATCTGGTCTTCTTTGATTGTATTGTCATTCACAGGCACTTTTGACAGCCCTTCAGTGGAATCTGGACCTATATCTTCTTATCAAACACTTCCACACATTGTTCTTCTGGTTCATATCCAGTGCTCTTTTGAAGCAGTTGAAGGGATGTTTAGTTTCACAAGTGCCTTTTAAGCTACATGCCATATGTTATCATTCAAGAGCCTCCACAATAGCTTTTGCAATACTGTCTATAGGTAATTTCTCCTTTAGGTGGTGGGTCACACTCGTGGTTAGTTGTAATTTGCCCCACAAAAGAAATAAGCTGTTTCCCGTGTTTGCAAAGGCCTTTGATGAGCCATGCCATCACCTGGAAACTGCACAAGCAGGCTGGGGTTTTTCTGTGACAGAGGCTTTTTAGGGGAAATGAGTTAATACAAAGTGGAGACAGTGAATTCGCAAGTCATTTATAATGTTTTTCGCAGTTATACTTCAACAATAATGTATGGATTTCACAAAATCCCACAACACCCTGCACCTGCCTCACAGAACACCAGTCATCCGGGAACCACGGCATGACAAAATGTAGCACAATCAACTGCTTCACTGAGTCTGACTCAAATTCCTAAATCAGGCACTGGTGACAACAGCCGAGCGGTTGAGCCCGTTCGGTGCAGCTCTACCCCAAGCTGCTTTCACAGCTCTGAACTCTTCTGTCCATTATCCAGTGAAAGTGTCAAGTGTGCGCGATGGCTGATGTGTGAGGATGGCATGGGTAAATCTCCAGAGAATTCACAGTGAGCGCGTGTCATTTGTCCGACCTCCCGGACCTTTTAACCAGGCACCCTACTGCTGTAGTGAAAGAGTGTCTGAAGTGGACTACTTCCTGCTGTGTGCTGCACGTGAGAAAAGCCATCTTTGATAGTAGTCCTGTGCTGATTCTAACAACGAAGGGTCAGAGGTTTTGAGGCACTTCCCAGTCGCACAGCAACAAGTTCCATTTGTGTCGTTTTGCTAGTTTGTGACTTAATTGTGATTTAGCATAAAACAAGCAGTTATCAAGTGAGTTGGCAAAAACAGAAGAACGGTATCCACGGCGCTGTCTGCAACTCTTCCTCTCTCTTTCATTGCTTGCTGGGAACATTTGACTGCACTTACACTACTGTTATCTTCACTTTACTTCCGCTTGTCTGGTAAAATTAAATGAGTGAAGGATAAATAAATTATACAGTTTAAGTTTTCTTATCTTGTTTCTGTTACGTGTTATTCCATTAATAAAAGTATTGATTTCTTCGTTACATTGTTTCTCTGTTTAAGTCAATGATACACATGAAATATATATATTTTTATCCTCTTCCTTAAAGTTAGAGACAAAGAAGACTGACACGGGTATCAATATCAGTATCCGGCCTGAAAAGGTCGGAACAGTACATCAGCAGACGTAGTTTAATGTCCTTGCATTTATATAGTGCTTTTCTAGGCTTACTGACCACTCAAAGCACTTTAAACAATCATATTTTTAGCCATACAGCACTTTATTCTATACACTTAAAGCACTTGATCTACTTCATCATCATCTTTGATCAACATCCAGGTCAGTTGTAACAACCTTGTTACAACTAAAGAAAGTTGCACTGAACTTTTTCATTTTTGGCGACTGATTGTGAATCGTTGACAATCATGATAAACTGGTCAGCCTGAAGTTGAACATGCAACACCCTCAAACTCAAGCTGGGAGGCAACTTTCAATCTGAAGGCAATCGCACAGGTCACCTAGTGGAAAGCAACTTGTCACCAAACATTTGCTGTCTGATTCAGACAGACTGTGATCACTCTTAGGCAGCTGGTTGTGTTCTGGTTATGTTTTCGGTGGACTGCTAAGCGCCTCTGTCATTTCGCAGTTAACTCACCATCCTGCAGCATTTGCATCACTATTTATGATATGATATATTTTATTTTCTCCTTTGGGAAATTTGCTGTGGACTTAACTGCTTCCACAGAAAACATCTTTGGAAAGAGTCAGTAAAGATTAAAATAAAATAAAAATAAATGAATCGCCAAATAAAGAAAAGCGGTCTATTTATAATCAAAAACACAAACCACTCAACTTAAAGGTAATGAACACATATTGCACAGATAACTTCAAAAACTGTTATTTAAAAGCTTGATTGATTTGATTGGGGACTAATGATTTTTTATTCGGTTGGAATTCCAGGGCTCTAGTTTGGGATTTATGGAGGAATTTCTTAATTTCCTTTTCTAATCTTTGAGGTCCTGGTTGGACTCAAAATGTAAGTAGTTAATGTCAATTTCTGTTCAGTGTGTATTTCTGTGTATGTCAACAGCAACAGTGAATTGCTGTATCAACACAACCAGACTGCATGTAATTGACAACTTGCCCCCAGTCAATTGCAAACTGATAGCCGATGAACTCTGTCTTATTTCCATGTTAACACACTAAAATTGCTTTGAAGAAGACAACTGACTACAAGTGGTCACATACCCAGTCCCGTTCTTCAGAGCAACCTTTTCAAAGTCAGTGAGATTACAAAATTCATTGCACACGGTTGCCATAATTTTGTTAGCGTCGGTATCACCAACCATTGGTTGCCCTAGGGTGACTATAGCATAATGTGAATCTCTTCAGGAGGGAGTCAGAGTAAACAGAGGGAGCCCATGCAGTCACAGGGAGAATAACACTCCAAAGGCCCTAGATGGGGTTCGAACTAACAACCTTCTTGCAGTGAGGTGACTGTGCTACCCGCTGTCATTGTAGGTTGTTACATATGTAGGCTGTTGTTACATAAGATCACACTGCTTCACTGACATAAATGACTTTCCAGACAGCTGCTGCTTAAATCTGGAATACTGATTCATGCAGGCAGCTGTCCTTGAGCTAACACCGCTGTTGCGGCCAAGCCACCGGGCTATCCATAGGCTTAAGAATGGTGTGTCCCAAATGCTAACACAACAACTTCTAAATTGAAATGCTCCTGAAACTGTGCCAGCACTGGCACAAGCGTGATGTATGTCAAAAAAAAAAAAAATCTCCAAGACATTAAGCCAAGAACTGTTAGCACTTTATGGACCTTTTCAACCCTGCTGCGTGCTGCTTGTACAAGGGTAGCTTGCTGTATGTTGGGAAGACATAAGAGTTCCCACAAGGCCTAAGTAATAAATTAATTGAATGTTTAGTGCTGAAAATCTTCTCACACCTCATGCATGTTCTCCATACGCCTGTCCTCCCTGGTAACAGTGCACTTGTGTGTGTGCGTGCCTGGATGCTTGCTCCTACGCAGTAGCTACACCGCGATTGCCATCTGAGGTGGCAGTAGTACAGATGGTACGTAGGTCGGCCTTCCCCCGTGCACACTCTCAAACATCCATCTATCACTGACACGTGCACGCCCAGAGTCAGCAGCATGTTCCCTGACAGCAGAATACATACTGTAATCATCTCTTCAGCTGCAGGCTACGAATGCCACCAACACCACGAGCACATTCAGGACTCATTTCTGTGGCTGCTTTTTCCTTCTGTAGCTTTGACCGGCAGAAAAGAGGCATTCATCTGCAGTTATTCTTGCCATGTTTCTCATTATTTCACAGTCTCCAAAGGTTTTTGCTGTTTCTATAAATAGCATGTGCATGGTAGCAATTGTAGTATAAAATTAGCCACCATCCCTGAACAAAAGGATAATAAAAACACACAAATGCATTATTTAAAAAAAACAAAACATTTTTATTGATTCCACTTTTGCAATCTTACTTTTACTTTTCATTAATTATGAATCTATAATTTCTTTCACTTTTATTTTATACTTTCTTGTCTTTCTTACAATGTATCATAAAATTTTACTTATTTGATAACTGCATGCTCTTTGTTCTTTATTATGATCTTTATTATGAGCTCTTTATTTGAACTTTCTGTGACACATTAAACATCAAACAAATGGTCTGCTCCACTGCTTTATTTTATACTTTCTTGATCCAGAAAGACATGTTGGCTGCAGCTTGGCTGCACGCTGCCCTTCAGCTGTTTCAAACCTGCACTTCAGACCTCACTCTGCCAATCATGTGTACTGCTGTGAGTGTCCTTGAGCAGGATCTTACCACCTGTTGCATGCAGTTGCGTTTGACCCTGAACTTTGACCTCTGACTTAATGGAACCCAGTCTGCAGAGATGACCACTACGAGATGATAATGTAAGTCTCTTCTTTGGAAACGAAGACAGGCTGACATATTTTCCAGGAGAGTACAGAGGGAGAGGGAGAGAGGGAGTGAGAGCAGGAAGAGCGGCAGGGCCGGGCCGTTAGTCGCAGTCTCCCCGGCTGGGGCCCCTCTCTAGACGGCAACACGTCATGGAACATTCCCGGAACCAGCCAGCGCACCACCCACCATCTCTTTCTCCCTCTCATACACAGACACATACACAGAGGAAACAAACGATGAGCATATGAGATAAAGTCACCCCCATGCGAAAAAGAAATGGCCAGTGTTCCCCTGTTCGTTTTCGGCACGCACAGTGTAAACCAACGCGTAGGTACTGTAGCAAGAGTCGTTTGTGACTCTTGGAGGAGTGTCACACTGATCATACTGTAGCAGCAACAAGGAAATACCAAAGAGTGCGCGGAGGTCACAGCTTCAACTCACTTTTGAACATTCCACGCGCTCTATAGAGTGATTAAAGGAGTCCCACATGAACGTCAGAGGGAACTGCAGGTGAAGGTCTATTAATCAAACCAACCTGCCGTGGGTTTGTGCCAAAAAAATCAACCTTCGGACGCAAAAATCACACCAATCACACACCACCCGAGCTTCCACTTTCATCGCTTCCTATCCACCAACATGCACCCTCCCTCTCTCCCTCACTGTCTATCTCTTCCCCGGCCTTGCAATCAGCCTGGCCGTGCAGGCTACTGCAAATTCCTCAGGATATTACGCAACCTGGGTAATCTGCATGCAATGCAATGCGTGCCCGGGGTATTCCCCCAGCATAGCCTTGCCTTTATAAGCTAAGCAAAAGATCAAGTGCCTTGAAAAGATGCCATAAATGTCCACCATGGCGCATAAAATCCCACTGTCAGTGTGATATGTGTGAGAATATGATCCGTAAGCTTTCGTTTTCCCCTCTCCGCTCTTACCTTCTGTCTGCGCTCCGGCTGCGCGTCTCCGTGCGAAAATGACAACAAGCAGCCCGGTGACAGGAGATCCGATTCCGGGCGAGCTTCGCTCGTTGCTCCGCTACAAACAGCCAGGGGGTGGTTGTTAGAAATCCACAACAGTCGAGGGGGGAGCGCTGGAAACGTCGCAGAGAAGAAGCCGACGAGGAAAAGTTGCGCGTAAAATTGGAAGGAATCCTCTGCGAGCGGATTTCTGCTGCCAGAGCTCCACTCCTGCAGTCAGACAGACAGTAAATGTGTGCGTCTGACTGTGTTGTGAGTGTGTATGTGTGCGTGTGTCAGGGTGAAATCAGGAGACACATACACACGCACACACACACTCATACACACACGGGGGTTATTCCAAGCGCCACTTCCCAGAATAGCAGCATAGAGGAGAGTGAGAGTGAGAGAGACGGAGCGGCAGAGAGCGAGGAGAGAGGGCGTGTGTGTGTGTGTGTCCGCTTGTACGCGCGCGTCCGTGCAAATGTGTGTGCTGCTGTGACGTCGTCGGATCCCCCAACGCGCAACCAGGGCAGAGGGAGGGGAGGGGAGGAGGAGCAGTGGCCGAGAAGGAGGCTCTTTCTGCCGGCAGAGAGAGAGCAGGATTCCCCGGTCACCTCTGGAGCGACCTGTCTGTCTGACTGCCTGCCTGTCTCCCTGCCTTCTTTTTGCTTGCACATCTATACATACATAGTAAAACTGAACACATTCAAATCATTATTTGCAATTTGGACTTCAAAATGTAGCCCATGTCGTCGTATAAAAAAAATCAAATATTTCTATTGTTTACAGATGACACGACCTTATTGAATTATAGATATCCACAGATATTATTATTATTATAGATGTGTTTGTTTTATTTCATTTTCTTACCCTTTCTTACGGATTTACTACACAGCTGAATGCAGGGAACATGTCTTAATTCCCCATGGCAGAAAATTAACCCGTTCACCTAATTTTCCTCTTTCTCTAATACAGTGTGTGCATGCAGTCACTGCTGGAATACTTTGGCTCCCGCATGTGCAGTGTATTGATTTGATTAAATGGATTAGTTGAGAATTAGCGCTGGTAGCAGACACATATAGGCCTACCATGGGTTATTTTTGACGCTTAACGGGCAGGTATGGCATTAGCATGGACCAGATGTGGCCCAAATGTCACACCTCACTTGACATATAATACTTATCTAGCTGGACCCAGAACTAAGAGTGTGAATGAGGGCCTGCATGTTTTGCCACTCCTCTACTTTCATTATTATGCATGTACCTTCTGGATGAAGGTGAGGAACAGGAATGAAACTCTTACTTTGAAGTTTTCACCTGCAGAACATGAAGCTTGTTTTCTCATTCGATCTTTTTTCCCACTACAGAAACATTTGGAGCTGCTCGATACTGGCTCCAGCACTAAATGGAGCAGTGGCGAGATAAACAGAACACCTCATTATTGCTCAGCCTTGTTTGCTTTTGGTAGCATGGGCACAAAGACTGAAAAAATGATTTTCTTTGTGCTAAATGGCACTGATGCTACTGTTTTTCTTTTTGTTTTGTTTTTTTGTTATTTTAGCTGTGACTGGTAAGCATGGTTTATAAAGTGCATTCTTCTTCTTCTACAAGACTTACATCATGAGTAACTGATTCCCTAAATCACACATTTTAACTGAGTATTGCCTTCACCACTTCTGCGAAATTAAAGTGTTTGATTTTAAGACAGGAGACTTAAAATCTTAGCAAAAATCAAGCAAAATAATGGTTACAATTGTGAAAGCAAGCTTCCACACAGGCTTCAGTATGAAAGCTAAAGGCAGACCAGGTCATGTGATTAAACAAAATATATGCTAATGTAAAAGTAATGACATTTTTTAAACATTTCTTGATGCACACATTTCTACAGGTCTCATAGAGCCTGTTCTAAAGCCACTAGACAAGGCTATGTGGGAAATGTTGAAAAAATAACAGGAGAAACTCTTCGGTTGTGTGGTTTACATGAACAAAAGTAGCCATCTGCCATGACACTGACTGCACAGAAACTAAACTTTATATCTGACAGGGCCATTTCCTCTGCTGCTGTTCATCTTTAAAGCTCCATCATTTTGAGATTTAGCTGGCAGGAACATATTTGGGAGTGGTCACGTGCTTCTTTCAGTAATTTTCTGTGGTCTCTGTTTGCTGTCGATGTCTCTTGTATCATCTTGAGGACAGATGGACGCACAGCCCTCTCTTGGTAAAGAAGCTCTCAGTCCTCCACTCTTTTCACATCGCCTTCCTTCAGCATCAGCTTTCTCATCTGGGCATTCAGTGTTAGTTCATACTGACCATTAAGCTGTTAAACATGTGACTCAGGCATGCATCAGTGCTGACTATACTGCAACAAACTAGGTGGGCCAGGAGTTATGCAGACTCTAAATTGCAACATGGGCTGAATTAAAACTGAGTCTATTTTGACCTATGTGACCTATTTTATGTACGCAGTGTTCTCTATCACTTTATACTGTATCTTTAATTGTTCGTGAATGAGTGTTGTGTTTTTTCATTGTTATGTGAGTTTGTATTGTTTTACTGTGCTTGTACTTGATTGAGGAAGCAGAGGGTGTGTGACCTTCCCACCTGTGTGGAAAAGAAAATCTTCATCAGAATTGTTCATGACTTTTAATTATGCTGCAACCGTTGTACCAAAATGATCTGTGTGCTCAGTGTATACATATTAGCAGCAGTCCTTACTGCTTCACTGTGGTCTCCTCGGCAGGGTGTGGCAGTAAAAGAGTTAAGGAAGGCCAATCACCTGGTTAAGAGAGCACAGGGCAAACCATTTTAACAGGCTGGAGGGGTACAGATAGATGTAATTCCGATATGTAGTGCCAGAAATTTGTATAACTGGATTTTTCACATGAGTTTTTCTTTTATATGTAAATACATATATTTGTATTCTATTTTTTTTTAGGTTTTGTTTTTATGTAGATATTTATTTTCGTATATGGTCTTTGTAGCCTTGTTCATGCCTTGTCTGAGACAGGGAGGATATAAAAGGCAGCTACTTGCTTTCAGGATTGGTTGGTATAAGTGCGCCTTTCACTGAGTCCTGATTTATGTCAATAAATGTCACAAGTTGATGCTTGAATTTGATTTGAGTATAGTACTTATTTGTCAAAAATCTGAAGCTACACCAGTCAAACTGGTAGCACTAAACAGTTAAAGTAAAGAATCAGTCACATTGATGCCTGATTTAGACTTCGGAGGGAAATCCACGTTGGAAATCTGACGTAACGGAAACCCCTTTTAAACCTACAGCATGACCTTCTACGTGGCAGGCTAAGTAATTACATTTTTCGTGAGGTGCGTGTGGAAGGTTAAAAGGGGTTTCTGGTTTGATTTCCCACAGAAGTCTAAATCAGGCACAAGTCTAAACATCACTGGCAGGATGAAAACGTATTGCTTAACCAATAAAAATAAAAGATTTTTCCTCACTGTCATTTTTGACTACACTCTAGCTTACTGAATCCTAGTGCCATATCAGTATCTGGCACTATAAAACGCTTGTCCCTTGGTGATAGTTGTGTCCGTTTGTGTAGGTTTGCTTACAGAGAGGCTGCAGAGAGGAGTTTCAGCCCAGCAGTAGGTTGAATGCTAATTGGTTGATGAGCTGACCAGAACAGGGAAGGACGTGACAGCAGAGTTCACTGGGAATGGGAGAAGTGCAGAAAACGTCAAAGTTAAAAAATCCAGTGTGAGAAGTGGAGGCAGTGGCTGCAGTGGGCACTTTTCATTGTTTTAAACACTCGGTTTCGCTTCAGCTCTTTGTATGTTATAACTTCACTCTTCTCCACAGCTGACTGATGGACCAACAACAGTAGAAGTAAGAGTAACCCAGCTTGTAGCTTGTACCACATACTTTGGGCACTGCCCAGAGCTCCCTACTGGTCTGCTTACGGAGAACCATGTTGAGCTCTTAAGGTGGGCCTGTGACTGAGTTGTGGCCTCTAGACTTACTTAGAGCTAGTGTCCTCAGTCAAGGCCAAATGTGGCCCACGAGAGAGCTGCATTCATTCCTATCTGGGATGTGCCATAATACAGTGAAATCTGTGTCTACACCATGGACAGGTCACAGGAGAGAGTAGTCAAAAGCAGCAGCATAAACATATGGGTACTGAAGAATACGTGTTCAGTGCATCATGGGAAGTTTCCCAGCCGCTTGTGCCTAGAGTAGCATGACAAAGGCATGGTTTAGGCTCATCTTATCCACTGCAGACTAAATAAGGAAAAGGAAAGTTTAAATTGTAACCTTAAAGATAGAGAGCGTGTGTCTCCTGAAGCCACGCGAGGCGCTGGATGCTTCCACAGGAAAGTGGCCTGAAGGCTGAAGGCTCTGCCTCCCATTCTTCTTTTGGAAACTGCAGGAACCACAAGTAAGCCTGCAGTCTGAGAGCAAAGTGCTCTGATAGGATAATATGTCACTATGACGTATTTAGGATGTTTGTGTGTGAACAGCAGAGGTGTTGGTTGTTTGACTTTATGTACTTCAGGACTGAGGGAAGCCAGCCAATCCTGCTGCATAATACTTATGCTCAGCCAAGCTGACTGGATCTTGGCTAAAGCTCCATATGAAGTGACATGAATCCTCTCGTATTCCCAATAATGTAAAACTGTTTTAGGGTTTGAGCATGTTGAGCAGTTGATTTTGAGGTTCACAGTTACATATTGCCAAGAGCCCACATCATATGAAACTAAAACTGTAGCTAGTATATTCTAGTTTTAGTTCAGAACACTCTACCGGTGTGGAATAGTTTGGAAAATAACCATAATGACCCCAAAAGATGACTGTCTGCTAATGGTTATAATGACGTTTCTTACCACTGAAAATCCAAGAAAGTGAGTGCAGCAACTGTGCATCAATCTGGTGGGTTGCACCATATTTTAGGTGGACCCTTAGTATTCACACAATACCTACTCCAGCTCCTTTCATGTGTAAAACACATTTGGAAATACAGCAGAGCTCATTTAGGCAGCCCTCCTGCTAATAAATTAGGCTTGTTAAAGCCTCTTTTTTTGGATGTGGCTATCTCTTTGTGCTATTAAGTTACATTAGGCAGCGCAAGTGCTTTTCAGTAGCAGGTGGCAGGTTTTATAAATGACTGGACCTTGTACCTGCAGCTTCACAGGTTTGATGCCTCTGACAGGTACAGCATTAGCCAAAGGCACGGGCTCTGACGTAACCATTCACTCTGACAATAAACAGGTCAGGCCTTTCGCACAGCCCTCAGACATCTTCAAATAGCTCCCATTTTACCCGGGAACACATAATGACACATAATGGTCTGATAATTGTCTCGATGGCATCCGTCCTTTTAGAGAAGTTACCCAAGGTGAAAGTGAAAGAGAAAAAGGAAAAGATCTTGTTCGCCAAAGATGGAGCCATCAGTGAAGGGACTAGAAACACAGTGGTTTTTTTCTTGTCAACGCTTCACTGTTGACCACAGCCTATAACACCGTGAAAGTTTTATCTCGAAGGGTTGTATTTGTGGCATTATTATTTCAAGGCCTACAGTGAAGAAACCAACATAAGATTGTTCTGAGTCACATTTCAAGCACTTTTCCTGTGCTAATGGAGCCACCAGAAGAAGCAAGCGATTTCTTTCTAATTTGTTTTTCAGTGTTCCAGGACATAGTGTTTGTCTGGAGTGGTGTGAATTTTGCAGAGTGTGAATCCCACCTTCCGCTCACAGTTGTGATGCCAGTTGCTTCCCTGCAATTCCAGCTATTCAAAGAACACTTGAGCTCTAAACAAACGATCGGCAGTCTGAGATGCAGAGAAGTCATTAGAGACTGATTTGGTACTGACTAAAAAATCAGTCAGTCAAATTCGGCTTGCTTTATCATCTGCTTTGACACTTATGGGGAACATAATGTAATACTGTATTCAGTAAGACTTGATATAAAGAACTGAGACCACAAACTCATAAGGAACGTGTTTACAAAGGTCAGAAATAAAAAAAGATCAGGATTATTTTCTCATAGACTTTGAAAAGAAATCCTTTTGAAACTGGAAAAACTGGTTTGAGGAAATTCTGCATTGTCATTGCTTTTTACGGCCAGTAGCTATGATCATCTTTTATATACAGTCTATAGTATGACTGATCATTTATAAGCTAAAACTAGCAAAACTGTTTAGCAAATTGAACCCATAGATGATTTAAAGGGAACATATTCCATTCATCTGCATCAGACAAGTCCATGGTGTACCCCGCCTCTCGCCCTATGGTAGCTGGGATAGGCTCCTGGATGGATGGATAGATATTCCACTAATTTTCAACTTCATGTATTTTATTCATGCGCTCTAATAAAGCAGCCTTGCAAAATTCACTTCTGCTCCCTTTAAGGCCACCCTCCCTTTAAGCTAACTTTCTTCTGATTGGCAGCCCCTCACAAGCAAAACATTTTGAATAGTGGGTGGGGCTTCTGTGCTCACCACTAGAGCTGTGTTTCTATGATGACCATTTGAGTGAGAGCAGTAAAAGGTCTGAGCTTTTAGTTTACATACGCTGACCTCATTTTAAAACTTGTTTAATATCATCATTGACCTTTCCAACATATATTTAAGAAAGAAAATAAGAAAAAGTACAGCAGAAGGTTCTGGTATCATGAATTATTCATTTTCATTTGATTTTCTTTTTTTTTTTTCATCATTTTTTTATTCA
>VUQG01004212.1:18008-30141 GCA_015106755.1 Etia nguti
ACTGTACTTTCTATCTTACCATCTTCCATTCCTTGCTGGTGGACACAGACACTTGCACACGCTTACATTTTACTAAGGCGTGGCCAAAGGGTTACGTAAAAGCTTGGGAGGGCAAAGGTCAAACCACATGCGAGATATCGTTCAAAGGGGCATCTTCATACGTGGTGTGATCCTTCCAACAGTAATGCCACCATACCAGAGATTTTAGGGCTAAACAGCGCCCCTTGCTGGTCTGTGATACACAGACACACTCAACCAGTGTCTTCATTGTGAACTTGGAAAAACAAGGAGTTAAAAATCAGTGTGATTATTAGTATTAATGTCGTGATAATTTTCTCAACCAGTATTCTGTTGACATCTATTTATATTATTTACTGCTGCTGTCATTATTACATGACATTGTTCACCTATTGCTTCCACTTTTTAAGCTAATCAGAAGATTTCTAATTGTTCCCCACTTTAGTTTTTTTTCTAACCCAGAATTTTGTTTTCATATACTCTCTTGTGGTGGATCATAGCTAGTATTTCAAAATAAAAGAAAGCAAGACAGAGAGTGTCTGCAAAATCACCTGCACCTGTGTTTATTCTTCTGCAGAGAGACATTTTTGGTAAAAATGTTATATACTTTGGCTTGAATATTTGAATAATCATTTATTATTTAATTAAAAAATAATGGAATTAAATAACTTCAATTTTTTTTTAAACTCATCACACCTACTGGCTTCATTGAGCTTTAAAGATAACATTATGTTACCAAACCTGCATAAAATGACATTTTTAGGAAATGAGCCTACAGAGCCCACTGAAGGGATGCTATTGCAGTCATTATTATACCATATACTCTAAGAAGTCATGTGATTAACTAAGTGCACCCTTGTACCTGCTTGTAGCCAGGTGCTGCTGATCAAATGGACTTCATTAACTGATCACCAGTAAGTGTGAGCACCTATATAAAAAAGGAGTTTTGCTGGTCCAGATGAACAAAATGTCAGAGAGGAAAGATATCAACTGTCAGCTTAGAGAAGTTGCCCATCAATCTGGGAAGGGTTATAAGACCATTTCCAAACAATTTGAAGTTCATCATTCTACAATGAAAAAGTACAAGTGGAAACAATCAAGACATTCGCATATCTTCACATGAGTGGATGTCTCAGTTACTACTTCACTACAAGGTCAGACTGTGCAATTCTGAGAGAAACTTCAAAAAAACCAGGAGATACATCTCAGACTCTACAGGAATCAGGCGTCAGCATGTTAAAAGTTAAAGTTTGTGACAGTATAACTATAAAAAGACTTAACAAGTACGACTTATTTGAATGTATGACTTCTTAACAACAACAACAAAAACAACCTTCTGTGAGAATGTCCTTTGAACAGACAAAACCACAGCAGTGTTTCTGTGTTTGGTGAAAACCCAACACAGCATATCAGAACAAACACCTCATGCCAACTGTCAGCACAGTGGTGGAGGGGTGATTGTTTAGGCTTGTTCTGCAGCCACAGGACCTGGGCACCCTGCAGTCGATGAGTCGACTGTGAACTCCTCTGTATACCAAAGTATGTGTGCAGTGGACCAATCAAAGTCCAGACCTGAACCTGATTGAAGTGCTGTAGCAGGACCTTAAGAGAGCTGTGGGTAAATGAATGCCCTTAAACCTCAATGAACATAGAGAGGACCAATATTCCTCCACAACAATGTAAGTAAAGTAATTTAAAAAAAAAAAATTGTATAGGACCTTTCTAGAAAGACATCACAAAGAGCCTCAGAACAAAACACAAAAACAAATGCGAGAGCTGGATAAAGTCATTCAGATCTAACTGCTGTTAAAGGTGGTTCTACAAGTTATTTCAGTAAGTGTGGTTAGTTTTTAACCTCTGGAATATGTTGACTTGTTCTTACTTTCTCCCTCTTATTCTCCAACAGTCACAATAATGTTTCCACACTGGAATATTTTGGAGAGGGAAAGAGGAAGACAAGAAGAAGGAGAAAAAGGGAAAGAGGAAGCAGGTTTCTGCCAGTTCTATGCAGACCCTCCATAGCTTTTAATGTGTGTCTCCACAAGGCTGGAAACTGGTATCCTGGTACAACGGACTTATTTCCACAATGGGAAACTCACATGCCCCTAACACACTGACAGAAACAGAGCTATCTTCGTGAGTCATATACAAACATAGTTTCCTAGCCCCTTACTTTACCTTAACCAGTGCAACTAAATGCCACAGTCTACCCAAGCAACTACCCCATTAATCTGACCTAAATTCAAACCTGAAGGCTTCAACAGTGGGGCCTATTTTTGAAAAATTTTATATTTTTTTGCGTTTTTTGATTTGCTATTCAAAATAATCCTTACTTATCTTTTACTGTGCACCGATACAGCCCAGCAGTTCATTCACAAGCCTTATACATACAGCCACACACTGCCACACATGCAACCATGCACACACACTCTCTCTCACACACAGAAGCACCAGCTTTTGCCAGGATTCTCAGGGATCTGTGAGGGTCAAAGTATTCCATCCAATCATTCTGGCATTTTCCACAAAACTCTTCCAAACCCCAAAACAAGCGGTATTAAGAGCTTTCTCCCATGGTAGCCATGGTTACTGCTTTGAATTGCCAGTCGGAATAAGACACTGTTTTCAGTCACTCAGCAACGACGACTGAGGTGCCCTTTAGCAAGACACTCAATCCTTAAACACCTCAAGTGGAGTTGTTCTGTTAGCTCTGTTGTTAGGAATCTTTTGTGTTTACACAATGAAAAGGTTTTGAAAATTTACACCAATACTATGAAAGCAACAGTGGCAGCTGATGACAGATTTGACCCATTCACACTTTGTTACTGAATCTCAAAGTAATCACAAATATTACTTGCATTTTAAATGTAACTGATTACTTGGATTTGGACACGTCTATCACTATGTTACGGTAATCTAACAGCGGAAATCCCAAATCTTCCCAAATCTGGATCATCACCAAAACATATTCAGTATTCCTTGTTCCAAGCCTTGCAGGCAGACAGCTGGATGAAGTCATAATGTCTCTGGCACGACTAAATAAATGACTCAGTATTTTAAGAGGGGGCTTTACCAGTTTGACTTCAGGCTCAGACCCCTCCAATTTATAACAAGAAGCTTCCAACGTAAACTGGGGGTGCAGAGATCGACAGTTTTACCAGGTGTGAAAGGTTTTACAGTGTAAACTACTGTGTTGAGTCATATTGTTTCATGGAAAAGAAACTAGTTGCTTTGGGCTTGACCTATATTAGGAAGTATGGATGTACTGATTTTGACCTGTCTCTTACGAGTTCGCCAACTTAATAGATGCACGAAATTAAATCACTCTTATAAACAAAGATGTCACAAACTGAGTCAAATCACTTCATTACTCTTGCTGGGTCCATGGAAAGCATCTGGCAGCTAAAATGGACCAGCTTTTACAAAACTGTCAGTGCAGACAGACAGTCCAAACAAGGTAACAAGGGAAATGGCACAGAAGTAAACCTGATTTTCTGATAGGTTCAGGCAGATGTTACCAGCTAAACATAATCTCGATGTTTATTCTGAACAAGGAGGAAGGCTGAACGTTCTGGAACAGGAAGTGGACTTAGATCCACTTCCTGAGTTTTGGCGTTTCTTCATGGAAAACACAACCTCATGGGTGGCTGTAGCTCTGGAGGTAGAGCAGATCATTTGCTAACTGAAAGGTTGACAGTTTAAACCCTGGCTGCTCCAGTCTGCCTGCCAAATGTCCTTAGGCAAAACCAAATTGCTCTCGGATCCACCCATTGGAGTTTAAATGTGTGTGAATGTTAAATAGAAACCACTTAAGCATAGAATGAAGTGCTTGCATGAATGGGTGAATGAGGCAAGTTGTACAAAGCGAGTTCTTTGAGTACTAAGGTAGAGTAGAAAAGTGCTTTACTGTATAAGAACCAGTCATTCTGTGGTAAATGGACCACATTTACCACAGAATGACAGGTATAATTTCCATGTATAACTGCCCCTGTTTTTTTCCTCCTAACCACACTGTGGTGAAAAAGTATGTATTTCTGAAAAGGTGAAAACATTTGGTGACAAAATTGGGTTTCAGCTGAAGTTTTTATTGGGTTGACCAAACTGAGAACAAACCCCTATAACCTGTTTTTTTGTTTTTGGTCTTTTTCCTCATGCATCTAGTACAGTATGTGTCAGTTATGTCTCTTTAACTTGGTTTTTGTCCTCGTTGTGGCTTATGTGTTCTCTGTGCACCTCTTTTCTTACTCTAGCCAACTCCCAGCCAATCACGGCTGATGACCATCCTTCTATGAGCCTGTTTCCGAAAGGGAATTGGGGGAGTTCTTACTTCCCGCCATCACCAAGTGTTATTTAGATCACATGATCATTGAGGCTCTCTCTGTATTCTCTCTAGATCTTTACTCTAGAAGGCACGTTGTGACAAGAGCTGTTGTGAACTGGGGCTTTACAAATAAATCTAAACAGAATGTAACTCTAGTTCTATGACATGTAGCTTAGCCACTTAACCACGATTGGTTGTGTGGTGTAACCAGATGGGTGGCTATGGTGGGATAGATGTACTGTCACTTCTTGTGGCCACCCCTTGGCCAGTCATGCTGACTGAAGTTTCCTATTCCATTATTCTTTTATCTTCTTGCTGTGAGGTGACTGTAAGCACAGCAGTACCCCTGTACTGCTGTGCCTACTTGTCTTATTAAAATGAATAGAAATTTTCAATATATAAAATATATGAGCTAAAATACTAGAATGGGGCTGCACATCCTGTTGGCAAATCTCCATAGGTTCATCATTAGCACTGAGTTCTTTACATTGTAATTAGACTTGAAAAGTGGATCCTCGTCCAAAGCATGTTGTTTTTACTCAAAAAGATGACTATTAACACTAAAATGATAAAAGGATGGACCCTTTGCAGATGTGTCACCAATCCACTAAGTTCCTTTACAGTTCAGTTGGTAGGTTTTGCGTTGTCTTGCTGGCAGACAAAAAATGAACAGACAAACAGATGGCTCTGTAAACAGAGTTTCACCACAGCATTTGGCCTGGCAGAGGAACCCAAAAAAGGAGACTTTTATAGGCATAAGTGTGTGTGTCTTTACTGTATTTTGGCAGGTGGAGAAGGCTGCTCAGTCACCAGCGTGACTTATGTTGCACTAAACACAGTGAAACACATTACATGGCAGTCACAAGAGACTTGTTTAAGATCTATCTGTTCGTGTGCCCATCCATCCATAAAGCTGAAAGTGCAGGGATGGCACAACACTTGTGCCTGAGTAGCTGCTCAGCGTCACCATAGCAACAACATCATCTCTCCACTCGCCTGCAGAGCCTCCTCAGATGCTCTACATAGCTTAAATCAGTTGATTTTTATTTCAGCGACTGATTTATTAAAAACACACAGGTTTACCCTCCATCAGCAAATTAGGTGGCACACATTTACATTCATTCTTTGCATTAAAGCTTAAGTATAGTTTAATAAAAGAACAATATTTGAAGTGCATGACAAACATTTTAACCAAGTCCATTATCAGGCTGGTAGAAACTCTTGAATACCAGAAGGAGCCGTTACAGTGTAACTGTGGAAAATATTTGGTCTAATCTTAAGATTTGCACCATCACCAAGTTTAACTGTTGGCGTGACGTTCTTTGTATAAATAGTTTTATGCCAGATGTAACAGGGACTCAAACCTTCTAAAAAGTTCAGCTATTGTCTCGTCAGTCCACAGAATATTTTCCCAAAAGTCTTGAGAATCCTCAAAATGTTTTTTGGCAATTGTGAGACGAGCTTTTGTGTTCTTTTCGGTCAGCAGTGGTTTTCACCTGGGAACTCTCCCAAGGATGTCATTTTTGCCCAGTCGCTTTTATATTGTGAACTCTGAACTCTGACCTTAACTGAGAGAAGTGAGGCCTGCAGGTCTTTAGATGTTTTTCTGGTTTCTTTTGTGACCACCTGGATGAGTCACTGATGCGCTCTTGGAGTAATTTTTGGTAGGCTGGCCACTCCTGGGAAGGCGCACCACTGCTCCAAGTTTTCTCTATTAATGGGTGGTGGTTATGGATAGACATGGTGGTTTCACTGGAATAAAAAAAGCCTTAGAAATGGCTTTATAACCCTTCCCAGACTAATAGATGCTAATAATAGATGCTTCTCAGATGTTTTTGTTTCTTTAGATGATGTTAGTGAAAAAGAATAATTCTAAAACAAACAGAAAATACTGTCTGACCATGAAGCCAGAAAAGGCTACACCTTTCAAAACTATTTCCTTGGCAGTGACAACGTACAAGTTGAAATTATGGGGGTGCTGAACATAATTTCTCCAGAGACACTTGGTACGGCTCAGGTTTCAAAAATAAAAAGTATGTTAAACAATGCCATGCTTTCGTTAACTGGCCCTTATAAAACCTAAAACCCCAGTCTAAGATAACGGGCATCACTACAGCAGCTATCAGCTTTTCACTTCAGCCTGTGTGTGTTTTTTGTTTCACATGTCGTGTGATTTTTCATATGTGGATATAGAATCGATGGGTGCTGTCTCTGTCGTTCAGCTGTTATTAGATGATAATGATAAAATTGCGATTAAAAAAACTATTAAAAAAAATCCCAAAATGTAACAGTAATATGCAATACTGTTGCAAATAAGAGACTAATGTGACAGAAAGCCATAAATGTGATGATTTATTACACACAGTGGTGAAACAAACATTTTAATTCAAGTTTTTTTATTAGTTATTTTATGAGTGCGCTCTCGCTGCTGACACTTATTTTTAATATGTTGGTTGCACATTACACCTCTGAAACATAAAAGGCTACCATGACATAGCCCTGTGAAGGAGATGATGAATCAATAGATAAATGAATCAATAAAGTGAAATTATTGATTCATTTATTGATTAAACAGGTATTCGTGGTGTGCATTTACTGTTCTACTGGCTTTATTCCCACTAGTTTTATCAACATTTTCTGCACCACCAGCTGAATGAATGCACAGTAACAGTACCTGTAACTTTGGGTCATTTGTATCTCTAAGTGCAGATTGATTTTTATTTCATTGCAATTTTATTTTGCATTTAAACTAAACCGAGTTCTGATGTGCATTAAAAAAAAAAAAAATTTATTGTCCCAGTGTGCTTTATTCTAATATTCTTTAAGCTATGTATTCCTTAAGAAAACAGCAACATACTGTAAATCCCGCTATAACTGCACGGACTGTGGAGATTACACTCCTCCCCCTTTCATCATCACCATAACACGGAAGCAGTACACAGACAGTAGGGGGAAGGAAAAGCACGGACAGACAGGCAGGTTAAGCCAAGTAAAAATACGGACACATAGAGACTTTAGGGAGGTGAAAAAAAGCGCAGGCAGGTAGACGGACAAACAGATACAGGTGCAAAGCGAGCATCATGGCGCTGATCCCCTCGCAGGTTCTCCGGGTCGCCATCCTGCTGTCTTATTTCTCCATCCTGTGCCACTACAAAGCCTTAGACATGCCGGCACACCAGACCTACGGAGGCAGCTGGAAGTTTCTCACCTTCATCGACCTGGTGAGATTTCACGTCTAATCTGATCTCAACCCTAAACACCCCGGTGAAGTTAGCGCGCAGCTCGAGGCGATGCACGCGCTGCAGGGAGTGCGCGCGTGGGGCTGCGATCACATTTAAATTCCGCCTCCTTGCGCTCTTTGTTTGGCTCGTTGATTCGTCGGCAGTGGCAGAGGGAGGGGTGAATTGCACGGAGTTTCACTAAACGGGGTCTGCAGTCGCGTTTGAAGCTCTCAACGTGGTTAGGTGCAGAGGTGAACTGGAACAGGTGCGTTGTGGGGCAGAAAGCTCTCCCGTCATAAAGGCTTCCCCTTGCGGGAGCGCGCCGCGGGTGCACCGAGCCTTGTGAAAGCTTGCAGTTGGGAAGTGTAAGAAAAATGATGAGGAAGGACGGAGAGGCTGAGAAATGACAGCGCAGTGGGATTTTTAGTGCTCGCTGATTGTAGGACAAGAAAAAAAAACCCGTCAATCAATCGTAAACTGTCAGTCAATTTCTCAGTTATTTCTTAGTTATTTCTTATGTGTTTCAAAGAATACTAAGTTTGAAACAAGCTGCAGCCCAGAACGTGTCTGTACTAAGAGAGTGGGATTTACACAAGTCCTTTTCAGACCATAGACTGCATATAAAAGATGGACGTTGCCACTGGGATGCTTGCAGAACCTTGAGATGAGTCTTCACTGTTTCACTGTCGGGCTGGATCCGATTCTAATCACCTTCTCAAGAGCATGTTCTGGAAAATTCCCTTTTCTGACTTGCAGAATGAAATGATTTCTGTAAAATAGACTTGATGTTTTATTCAGTGAGACTTGAAGCTAGCTGTGAAAATATGCATAAGTTACCTGTAGGTCCTGCTTGTGAACAAATTTTGCTTGTTTTCATTTATAAATTAGTCCTCCACTTTACAGACATCATAAAAGATGGATGTAGCTTTGAGAAAGTGGCTTAAACCAGCACAAGGTGTCTGTTGTTGTTGCACAAAGTCTTCTGGTTGCATAGAAGTCTACAGGAAAACGGCCCTCCTTTCCATT
The DNA here is from genome assembly GCA_015106755.1 of Etia nguti. NCBI lineage: Eukaryota > Metazoa > Chordata > Actinopteri > Cichliformes > Cichlidae > Etia > Etia nguti. The sequence continues at coordinate 26,592 of VUQG01004212.1, forward strand.
TCTCTGTGACCCCAGTAAACAGTAATGATGTAACCTGGATTTAGGTAGTAATTGTTATGACCAGACTCAAAAACCACAACATAAAGACGGGCACGAGCCACCTTTATCCACACCTCATCGGGTGTAGATAATTACACAGGATCAGGCCATGACAAAACACAAAAACTCTTGTACAGTGTCTGAATAGAAGATAAGTGCCTGCAATCACTGGCAAATTTGGCAGCTCAATGCACAGAATTTTTTCAGTGCTCAGTGTCCCTGTTTTCTCAGTGACCAATCAGAATCAAGAAGAGGCTAGACCCAATGATATCAATTCTGTGTTAACAGCAAAGGAGATATGTTTAAGGGCTTGAGAGTGACCTGAAATGAGGTCATGCTTCAAGTGTTAAAGACACATTATGTTAAAACAACAACGAAAGCAGGGATTAGCAGAAGCTTGTGATTGACAAGGTGTGGACCAATGAGAGCGCAGTGTCCATCAGTTTGAAAGTCATAATATGGTGTTGGTGAAAATGCGCAGCTTCCCCCAACCAGAAGTTGACAGTATGATAAAAACATCCATCTTTATGTACAGTTTATGTGTCAGACATGCATTCCTTACCTTGAATAATAAAGCATCTGAACGTTGCGGCTGCAACCCTGAGTGAGATCAATGGTCACTGTTCTTTGAAGATTGTGCCTGTGTAGATTTTATTCTTGTGCACTTACATGGTGTAAAACACATTAACAAACACACAGAAATAAACAAAAAAGTAAAGATGAAATTTAAAAGTTTCTTTAGATAGTGCAATAATGTCATTGATGTGAATTTTGTGGTTTATTCTTGTAGTGAAAGCCTGATGTCATAACAGCCCTAATTCTTATATATTTTTTGAATTAAAATTTTTGAGTTTTTTCTCATTCACTCTAGTTTCCAAGTTTTTGTGATTCACCGACAAGGAAGCGCTCATGCTCCTTTTTGCTGCCTTTAAGCTTTCTAAACAGGGCTGTACTGTGTTGCACATATATGATATGATATTTGCCTGTGATTACCTTGAGCCTACATTTCTAGAACGATATCTGATCAGTTTTATAATACGAAGCGCAGCATTTCTTCGGTAGCCAGACGTCATGAGAGTTGCCAGAGGTTAATCATCAGCCATTATTTACTTACAGTAGCGACTCTAATAAAATCAGTTCTCCCACAGAGATCAGTTAATCGTGTCAGCTGAGTTTTCATTTGTGTGGTGACCGCTGACAGAGTGCTGGTGTTTGTTTTATTATGCTTTAAAATTGTCTCAATAACTGGTCACTTTTTCTGTTAGATGTGTTTATTGTTATCAAACTTCTTATTCTGAATACGTTGTTAATTATTGATAACATAATTTATATTATTACAGTTGCTGCCAGATGAACAAAGCAATTGTTTGCTACAACTTGAAGCTGCAATAACAGAAGCTGAAGTTTTTGTACTGGTAATATTTACTTTGTGCTGCAACACAAAATGAACTGCTTGAGCTAAAGTACACCGCGTATTTCCTTCAATATTTGCGGCACATGTGTTGCTGTGAGCCCATAAAATGTGCACAACGAGCATTTTGTCTCGGCGCTCTTTACTGTACTTGTAAAAGCTGCTTAACATATCAGCTGAGAGGCAGCAACAGGCCAAACATTAGTGTTCATAATCAGTTTTCTTGATTCTCAAGTGTTATTAAATTAAAGGAAATTATGCCGCAACGAGAGGCAAAAAACTGCAGACACACACAGCTCCCATTCATCCCGAACAATGCGCGCACACATGCCCTCACAAAGAGGGACTTCTGTTAGAGGCCGGTTCTGTTAGGCAGTCATTCACGAGCACGGTATTTCAGCTTTAAAGGTGGTGTGAAGTCCCTATAAAAAGCTAACCAATTTTAGAGGAATATTCAGCCAGAGGTTGCCTTCTTTCTGCAATGTTTCTGTTTGAAGAGGAAGCTAGCTAACATTTCTTAAGCTGATTTTTTTTTCCTGTTTTGTGTGCACTGTTTGAGTTCTGACTGTCGTTATCTAAATGCGGCAGGGATGTCGATGCGTTTGTTCATCCACTGGTTGGCATCCATTGTTGAAGAAAACTAAAACAACAACACGTATCATATATAAAATTGCTCGGATTCCACTGATTGTGCTTCACAGTTTTTACGAATGTAATCGATTTTGGCCACTAACCCTGTTCTCATCCCTGGCTGGCATGGCTCATTAATGCCCAAGGTGAGGTTAAAAAAAGAAGCAAAGTGCAAAAGACAAAGGTGTGTCCTGGGTGATAACTCGGGGGGAAAAATGTCACCTCGACCCCTCCAACCTGCTAATGCAGACTTTGGACATTTCTAAAATAGGCACATTATCTCTCGGGGGCCAATATAGCTGTGTGAAGGACAACATGTACAACATGTCAGGATTAGAATACATTAGACTTTCTTTTTAAGGACTACAATTGAAAGTATACAATATTTTTTTATATAACTTATCTTTAAATATTCATTATAAAAAACTTGTCATTAACTTTTACAGTTATCAGCAGGTTGGGGGACCTTTTATCGTTCTCACTCAAGGAAGTTTCCTAGCAGAATATTCAACGTTTCTGTAAATTAACTAATAACTCCAGTATATCCAACTTCATGTGACATGTTAGACATGTTACGTGCCTGCAGTGCTCTGCAGTTTAGCCTCTAAAGTACTAGTTGGTAGTAAGGTTTCTGTAATGCATGGTGTCTCTTTCTGCACTTCAAATACAGGCAACTGAGCTGATCACATGTTGGGGGGAAAAAAAGTTCAGAAATGTACCTTCAAATTGCTGCAACACAATTTGCCCGAACCATTGAACCAGTGTACGCATGGATCAGCAGAGCTATAAAAACAAAAACAGCAGATGGCTGCACTCGCTGATTACCAGTTAGTGCATTAGCATTATGAACATGCCAGATGTAATCATGACCCGTTACATATCACATGTTGTTTCTCTGAAGAAATATCTTTGCACAAATCAGCACGCCACGTTTCTATAGTTACGTTTTTGATTAGGTGCGCGTCAGGCAGCAGCACAGGCTAATTAAATTGGCTCACAACTGAATATGTCTGTGACTGATCGGCCTGTCACCAGTCATAGCCGATCAGCTGAAACAGGTTTGTCTGGCCTATCGGTCAGTGGATTTCTAATTATTTACTTGTAGTAGTAATAATAACAATAATAATAATCCTTAGATATTTATACATCTGTGGGATTTATCAATTTGGATTGTATAAACTTTAGTTTAGGCCCTTTTAAAGGCAAAATAATCCCTGAAGAGCATACCTGTGTGTCTTTGTGAACATGGGAAATAGCTGTGTCATATTTTCCACATTAGACCTCTCCCCCATTTAACTGTACCATTAAAGACCTGTACACACCAGCAGCCAGGGAACACACTGCGCTGCAACATCTGGCTTCAGCGTTTGTGTGTATCAGTTTCTCACGAGGAACACAAAAGCCTCAAAACTGATGCAGCATTGATACGGAAACGAGGGCTTGAGTTTTAGGTCCATTTCAGAATTTCTT
>VUQG01004212.1:30161-48621 GCA_015106755.1 Etia nguti
CGTGCCTGTGAGTGTGCTGTTGCTGCTCATAGTTCTCATAGAAACCCATTATTTATGTAGCAGGCATGTTACTTTAGACATGCTAGCTTTGTAAGATTTATATATGCTGTCCACACATATTTCAGTGAGTAGACACACCCTTTATTTAGGCTGCGCGCTGTAAAACGCCAGTATTCACCAGCAGAATCGTGTATATACCAAAGGACCCATAACTATACTTTAAAGCCAAAATGCCTCTAATGACCAGCCGTCATCACACTGGGCGATACCTAATAGTCCCAGAGGGAGGTTTGAGGAGAGAAGAGGTGGTCTGTGCCTCCTCTCCATCTTCCTCTGGAAGCGAAGGTCACATCCATCATTGCGAACATGTCGATGGAAGTGTTTCCTTACGCAAAGATGGGTAAAATATACAGAGCTGGTTTTCCCTTCACCACAGCCCACTTAATGGAGTTTCTTTTGAAATCGAGCATTTGAAGTGTGAAGTATTTTTGGTGCATGTTGAAAGAAGCCACGTGTGGTTTTATTGAAATATTGTGCATCTCGTGAGGAGTAGTTTTTGCACGCAGGTCACAGTGTTTCCTGCTGTTGGATGATTCTTTCATGTTGGACAAACACTCCAGCAGTCAGTTTGAGAGCTGTTAAGCTCATCTTTGCTCATGGGGATTCATGTAGCAGTCCCCTGAGAGATTGTTCCAACTGTTTTCTATATGTTTTTGGTAATCGGCGACAATAATAGGCAGTTATAGCTGCTAGTTTCTCCACTGTACCTGCTTAAAGGGAAAGCTTTTCAGGGTCTTTGCATCTTATTGTGGCATGGCCTATTGTCATGTATATTTCACCATTTTCTTTGCGTAATATACAGTAACTACAGTATAGTTCCTTATAAGTAAGGTTCTGTTTAACACGGGAACTGTGCAGGATGTCTTTGGCATTTAAGTGTTTAAAGTCTGAGAGCACTGTTGCTAAGTGATGGGCATGAATTGGAAATATTCCTCCTCCCTTTTGAAGGCAGCAAATGATTTTTGTTCACTGGATTTCTGAATTAAGTTTAGAAAGAAAAGAGCAAAACCCACTAAAACTTTAAGTTATTTAAAGTGGACCTATTATGTTGGATTCCAGCTCCATGTTTTTATCCTTGGACACAAGAGCAGGTTTATATGATTCAAAATGACCCTTAGTTGTCCAAGCTGTTTTAGCTCCTCCCCCTTTGCCTTTTTCTCTGCAAACACTCTTGTGATTGGCTGTACCTCACAATTAGAAGGTTTGAGCAGCAGCTGGATGGGGCTTCTGTGCTCACAGCCAGAGCTGTGCACCTACGATAAAGACTGACCAATGTAGGATTTTTAAAAACCAATAATGACATTTAGTAATAAAAGTAGTAATAAAAAACAATATCTTTCCCTACATTTTTTTTCTCAGACACATAATATTGAAACATTTTTTATAACAGTTTTTTATGTACTTATATATCAGTCCTTGTTAGGATGATATAACAGTGCAGTTTAAAAAAAAACGTAATTAATCTTAATAATCTTCACTTTCACAACAAGTCGCAGGTTCTTCATTTACGTTCAGCCGGACTCTACTTGGATCAGCTGCTTGTCGTGTTTGTGGTTTTCCAAACACGAGTAATGCCAACAGTGAAGTTACAGAGTGCCCTCTGAAGTTGTACTATGAAGCAAAATTAATGGCTTTGCGAGCTTTTTTGGGCTTAAAGGCAGAGTTTCGTGTGTGTTTTTAACTGTGTAAACCACCATGGTGACCTATGCTGAACACTAAACTGGTTAGGCTTCTTCTGAGTTTCACTTTAAAATCGGTCCGTTTTAAAGTACATTACAGATTCTATGCTGGGGGAACGTGCTTTACATGTGCGAGCTGTTAAACCGTACCCCACTGAAACGACTAAATGAAGCGCAAACTGTGCGTCGGGTTGGCAGGGGAATGTGCATGTGTTAATTTAGTGATGCAGAAAATGTTTATATGTTATAACTGATTTTTATCTGCTGCTAAGTTGCTTTTACGCTGGTGGAAATACGGCTACTAGAACACAGCGCACACGCCAAGAATGTCTGTTCAGTCAATAAAATTCATTTCACTCTGATCTGCCAACAAACTCAAGTGATTTCCACATTTTTGGCAGATAAATGCTACCCCCTGTGGCGACCCCTTTTAAAGGAACTCTTTGTACAAAGTTTTTAACACCGTGCCAGTTTCTTGAAACTAGTTAAAACCAACAGCTGGTCTTTACTAAACCCAATCCTAACATTTAAGAGAATATTTGTGGGCTTTTGTTGGTTGCTGGAAGCAAACTTAAACCAGAGCTACTAAAATGATAGAGATACAGCAGTCAAATTGAATTTAATCAAACTGTTACACTGAACATGGTAGCTGCTGAAGCCCTTCTAAATGAAGAGCCAATCAGGAGCTGAACTGGTAAACACTCATTATGTGTTTGTACGCCTCTCTGCATTTAATCATTAGTTATTATTCATCTCTGTCTCTCTTCCATGGTGTGTCTTTATCCCGTCTTCTTCCCCTCATGCACAATCAGTTGTGACAGATGGCCGCCCCTCCCTGAGCCTGGTTCTGCTGGAGGTTTCTTCCTGTTAAAAGGGAGTTTTTCTTTCCCACTCTCACCAAGTGCTTGCTCATAGGGGTGATCTGATTGTTGGAGTGTTCTTTGTATTATTGCAGGGTCTTTACCTTATAATAGAAAGTGATTGAAGCAACTGTTGTTGTGATTTGTATAAATAAAACTGAATTGAATTGAAACATAAATGATATGGACAAAAACACTGGCCCACCTGCACATTACCCTTACAGGAAGTAGGCGCACAGTACCCCTACAGGAGCTTCTTGGCATAGAAACCAATGCCAAGAAGCTCCCAGCATACAGTGTTTGTACTGATGTTAATGCCAGAGAAGGCTTGAAAACCTGTAGTTATAGCAGATAACGTTGGTGTTGTTGCTCTGGTTCATGACAGTTTCAGGTGAGTGGTGGCAGATATAAATATCTATTAAATTAGCATAACATTGGTCTGTTATTAAAATCATAAGACTTCGTAGCTCTGTGCCTGGGCACAGCCATGTTTTTTTCTTTCAACCGCGTTTATTGAGTTTGACTGGAGAAGTGAGCAATGAAAGAGTTAATGATTTTCTGCAGTCTGTTCTCTTTGGCTCTTCTTCTTCTTTCTTCTGAAAAATCTACCGTCTAAGCTCTTTTTCTCCTCCTCTCTTCATCTCTTTGTCATGAGAAAGTGTTTGTGCTGTCGAAGAGCTCGCTGAACTCCCCCTGTTTCTCTCTGCAGGTGATCCAGGCGGTGTTTTTCGGATTGTGTGTCCTGATCGATGTGTCCAGTCTGCTGACTAAGGGAGGCGACAGCAGGGAGCAGGAGCGGCAGCTGAGAAAGCTGATTGGCCTGCGAGACTGGATGATGGCCGTCCTGGCCTTCCCTGTCGGAGCGGTGAGAGGATTAATGGACATAGGCGAGCACGTACACAGGCAAACACACAATAGCCCGGGAATGGATGGGCTTGCCTTGCAGGAATCGAAGGCCGGAGTAATCCATTTTTAGTATAATCAACTCTCCGCCATGCTCCCCTTTTCTTAACGCCTCTCTTACCCTTATTTTTTTCTGCTCCTGAGGGTGGTGGCAGTGTCCTACCAACCTGTAATCATGGAAATTGTTAATGTCAGCCGCATAAAAGTTGTCTGACATTTTCAGTCTCACCTCATGGGGTGATTAATGTAAGGGAACGACGCTTTAAATTGGGCTTTTTTTCTGATTTGGCGCATGGTTGGGTTAGCCCGAGAGCCTTTAACCTTGATGGTTCACATAACAACAACAATAAACTATTTAAAAACATCAGAGCTATAAAATCTCATTACACTGTGTATCTGCAAACGATCACACTGCAAAGCACAAAGGTCTACAGTTTACAACGTGATGTCTAAACACTGTCTGATGCCAACAATTATTGTTTTTAAGGTTTGTTTTTTTTGTATTTAAGGTGTTTTATTTGTAACAGGGACAATGTTCACTATTAAACATTGCTGTAAATGCACCAGTGTTAGCCGTAGGCTAATTTTTCATCCATAGTCCCTGGCTAGACCTTAAAAGCAACCCAAAAACAATATATAATGTCGACATTATAAAAAGAAATAAAAGGTAAAAAGAGAAAAAAAAGGCAAATCAGAAAAAGGCATACTAAAGGGAAACAACTAGGAAATAGGAGAATAAAACCAAATTAAAACTAAAAAGTATTTCCCCCTTCTTGATTTCTTAGTATTTTTAATATTTGTGTTTTTTCATGTTTCAAATCATCAAAAAAAATTTTAGTATTCGACAAAGATCAACCTGAATAAATACAAAATACAGTTTTTAAATGATGATTTCATTTATTAAGGGAAAAAAGCTATGCAAACATACCTGATCCTGTGTAGAAAAAGTAATTACATCTGGGATAAAACTAATGCCGTATTTCACAGAAAAAATATCGTACCAACTGTCAAACACAGTGATGGTAGTGTTGTGGGCTGAGGCTGCTTTGCTACCAGGAGAATGTCCGGCCATCAGTTCATGCCAAAGGCTCAAGCTCGCTTGGGTTATGCAGCACAACAATCACCTGAAAAAACACCAGCACGTCCACTTGTGAACGGCTCGATAAAAGAAGGTTTTGGAGTGGCCTAGTTAAAGTACAGTTTAAGTTATCTTAAATGGGATGCTTGAAAACCCTCCAATGTGGCTGACTTAAAAGAATTCTGCAAAGAAGAGTCCACAGCGATGTGAAAGACTAATTTCCAATTATCACAAATGCTTGATGCAGTTCTTGCTACCAAAGCTTGCACTTTCACTTATTAGGTTTAGACGGGAATTATTTTTCACTCAGAGTCAGGCAGGTTTAGATGGCTTTTTTCCCTTAATAAATAAAATCATCACTTAAAAAGCTAATTTTGCACTGCCACAACTATGGCTGGTCAGCATGTTAGTAAGGAAACATGAGATGAAAAGGGTCCTGGCTGGTTAGCAGCAACTTAAATGTAAAAGTAAAAGTGAGAGAAGATCAACAGCTGTGATTGCTCGCTCAGTTAGATGGAAAAAAATGCTGAAAAGAGTCACCAGATATACTTTGGCTGCATTCGTATACCTGGGTGAACTCCTTTTGTGAGAGTTTGTGTAAGGAGAAAAGACACAGATTAACTGGATGTCAAAATTTAGTGAGATTACAAAAATGGGTGTAATGGAGAACGGAGAAAGCACTGACGAGTCATCCAGACAGCCAGACTATGACCTCTGTCTGATCCATTTTTTTGCAAGACTGGCAGACTTTTGCTTAACACGCACATTTTTATTCTAGATTTTAGTAGGCAACGTGCCCCGCAGCTGGCATACTGGAGAATTTGTGTGGCTACCTGACCATTACTGTGTCCTGGGGTTAGACGCACTGCACAAGATCATAAATATGCATGCTATAGACTATCAGACACTAGTCAAACACAGTTGATCTCTAAACCTAAGTAACCCAAGAGTTCCAGCCAGGAACAGGTTTTCTCTGACTCACTCACTCTCACACACACACCACCACTGGCCTGTTGAAACGGAGAACACGCCAGTCAAGGTGGTGTGTGTGAATTGGCCTCACAGTTTAGGTTACATACGGCACAACAGGTGTGACTACTACTTTACCACTGGTAATGTCTGAAACTTTGCCCGTCTGGTATAGGACGTGGGTATGTTCCTGCATATGTTGATATAGCTCCATTTGTGCATTGTACACATGCATGGGTGTGGAGTGTGCATATATTGCAGGCATTTCCACGCAGTATGGAGTGGTGGAAAATTGTGGGTGCCCCACAGGGGACAAAGTGCATGCATTGTTTCCCGCCACCACTGGCCTGTTGAAACGGAGAACACGCCAGTCAAGGTATAAAAAGAGGTGGGTTGGTTCAGATGCTTCGAACTGGAACGCAGATGCCTGTCAGGTAATTCCACCCTCGTCTTACTGAACCTTGACTGGCCTTGATCCAAACGGTGAAGATACATTAGACTGAAAGTTGGTCAGCTTATTCAGGTCATGTGGGAAATCTGATTGCTGCAATAGCTGCATGTATCATTGGGAAGTTTTTGGTCTACAGAATACATGCAGAAGGTATCACAGATGACCCTCATGTGTCTCCCTCCACTGTATGAGGACAGCGTATATGTATCTCTAACAGGAGGTAAAAAGTAGAGTTTAGCCTAATGCTGGTGCCAGGGGCCAGGTTTTCACTGCCTAAAAACTAAAAGATGTAAGTAGTCAACATGTTAACATTGCATGCACATGTTAAATTATTACATGCACATGTTAAATTAAAAATTAGATAAACAACTTACATATCTTAAGCATATTATATTTAAACAGACTGTATCCAAAAGATGGATGTTGTCACCTATTGGTTCCCAGACTCTATCTTTTGAAGTGTTAGCGTTAGCCATCCTGGCTGCTGCCAGCTTAGTTTTTGAAACCAGAAAAGACCAAATTGTGTTGAGAGGGTGACAAGCTGAATCAAAAACTGTTCAGGTGCAGTACATATATTTGCTAGTTAGTGCTAGCAAGTACTAAATTTTCACTCACCAAAAATAAAGCACACAATCCTTGGATAGTCTGTACCTCACAACAAGCCATAATATTTGTTAAAATAATTCAATTTAAAATGCTCCAAGAGGCAGCAAGACCACAATAATGGTCAAGAGGTCCAAATCAGTGTCTTGAAGTAGTGGAGGCGAAGCATAAAGCATTACAGTTTAACTCTAGGATGAGGTGGATAATATTCACCCCCTGTGTAGTTCATAGGATTAAGGGAAAACTGTTATTTGAACCAAGAAGTTCTTGGTGATTGACTTGCTGTTGCCTCAAGTGGCCATTAGAGGAACTGCATTTGCACATTGATTTCATTTTTCAGTGCTGGAGCTTGCCTCTTGAACAATTCTCTATTTTCTGTTTTTATTAAATTATACTGAGATTTCACTTTCTGCTGACTTTTTTTTACTCATGTAGCATGTCAAAAACATTGAATTGGCTGTCTCTGTAACGCTTAACTGCATTTTCCAAAGTAAATAGTCCCAGTGGGGTACCTTCAACATATTAAATAACCACTGATAGAGTGTAATAAAATGTAAGTGGTGGATATGAGGAATGTTTCTCATCACTGACCTGACGACAGAGCAGATGTTGTGTAGGCAGGAGAAACATTGTGCTGCATGCTAAAAGTCACTGTTTTTGTCCACTTATCTGGCACTGATGTGTTTTCCATAAGGCATGTTGCACTTTAGTTGGTAACTTTATGTTTTGTGTGTGTGTGTTTGTGTGTGTGTCTCTCTCTCTAGTTTGTGGTGTTTACTTTCTGGAGCCTCTACCTGTACGACAGAGAACTGGTCTACCCCAAGTTACTGGACAACTTCATTCCTCAGTGGCTCAACCACGGCATGGTGAGTTGGATTTTCTCTACAGATGTTGTGGTTCAGCTGATCATATGACTTACTGAGATTACAACACATAAGGCAGAGTTGTAGAGGTAGATGGTGAAGAAAAGTGATGAGATGCAGTAAATGTATTTAAATTCATTGGATTAATATAAAGTGATCATCAAGGTCTGAAAGAATTACATAAAGAGAAAATTGACACTGGTCAGAAGGAAAGTTTCCTCTTCTTCTCAAATTAAGATAAATAATAATGAACACTTAACATCGAATGCAAACTATCCAATTTATAGAAGTCATGATTAAAGAAACAAAGAATCGCTCAGTGAGAAAAATTAATAATTAAAAAAAGTCACTGAAGACAGCGTATTTTAAAAAAACACATTTAAAATGCACTTTGATGCTTGAGAGTCTCTAGCAGAGGTTTCCTCGTGCTTTTAAATTCTGCTGCTCTCCCTCTGATGATATAAGTTAGTTTCACCAGTGTAATACAAGAAGCCATTCCTTTCATCCATACATGAATTGAAGGTAATGTATTTCCATTTTTTTCCATGATAAGAATCATTCTCCTAGCCTGGAGTAGTCCAAATTCAATTAGAGTTGAGTGCTTCAAATTAACTGTAAAATTATTTGGATATATACCCATAGACACATTTTTTTTCTTCGTAGCTTATAGGGTATTTCCTCAGTCTTGGGAACATCAACATGCAGTTAGAGTAGCTTTTCCTCACGAACGTTTTCAACGTGTGTCTGGGATGTTGGGACCAATTATTCAGCTTTTCTGGGGTTCATATGAGTTCTCATTAACCTTTTGTATTGTAACGGCTTTATCTAACCTCATAATCATAATACATCAAAGAAGAACGTAAGGAACATATAAGTTTAAGCTTTCCTTTTTAGGTTTTCAGGTTTAGGATTTTCAGATGATAGTGGCAGTTCAGAGTTGGATGAAATAAAAGGCCTCAGCTATTTAAAAATATGCATTTTAGGAATATTATATATTTTGACACAGCTCACCAAGTGTAAGATAATTACCATTCAAACAAAGGTTTCCTGTCTTCTTTACACTTTTGTCAGCACATATTTTGAAACCACCATCTGCCCTCCCTGCTCTGAAATAGGTGTTTCCCCTTGTGAGGGAGAAGTGAGAAATGAGAGGGGTATCCCCAATATGCTGATAGGCTTTATATAACTTTAATGGAAGGTTTGGTACTCAGTATTCAACCAAGCTGGTGATAGATCTGTTGAGCAGTAAACATTGTGGAACATATCTGAGCAGACCAGTAAAACCATTTTAGGTTTGGAAACTAGAGTCCTCCCCTTTACCAGGGCTGAAATAATAGCCTAAAGCTTAGCCATTAGCATCCTGGAGCTAGAATTGACCATGAGCAATTGAGATATCAGCCAGTGCTAGAAGCCTAATCAGCAAGCGGTGTCTATAAACTGTATGGATGCACTGTGTAGACTAACCGTAAACTGCACATCAAAGTTATAACTTCATGAAGGGGTTCAGTTGAGTTACTAGAAGTAGCTGATGCAGCTGGTGACCACGTCGCTAATAATCCAAACGTTTTAAATGAGTGAGTTGGTACAAACATCTGCCCAATCTCTAAAGACCAAAACCATTAAACATGTTTATTTCTGCAGTTACATTGGCTTTTTTAACATGAGTGTCTGTGAGGATTGACGCACATTTTTGAGCCAGCCTCTAGTGGTCATTAGAGGAACTGCAGCTTTTGGGACTTAATTTGAACCATTAAGGTTTCTTTCAGTCCAGGTTGTTCATAGGGGTCACTGAAGCCTATGGCAGCTCTCATAGAGTGAAAGGTGGGGTACACCCTGGACACGTGGTTTGGCCATCACAGGGCTAACACAGAGAGACAGCTACATGCTTAGATCCACACATGTGTCCGATTTACAATCACAAATTAACCTAACAAGCTTGTCTTTGGACTGTGGAAGCCTGAGAACCCACATAGACTTCAGGAAAGCATGTAAACTCCACGCCGACAGGCTGTGTCTCTGTCTAGTATTGTGCACTTTTACAAAAAGACATTACAAGGTCTAGACTCATCTGATTTGAAACTGAGAGGGAGAATTTGTCCCCAAGTTAAGAAAATAAAATGGTTAAAAGTGTGATCCCATTTGTCTTAAGTCAGAGCTAAAGAACTTCTAACAAAATTGTGGACCTCTGTGTAGAATAATAGATGTTCGAAGACGTAAAATGTAAAGCAGAGCCAGGCAATGCCTAAAAATTTTCACCTTTTATGCACAGTATCAGGCACTTTCTGTCAGCACATCAAGTGCAGGACTAATACATCCTTCCCCTGGCATGCATTTGCCTCAGGACCATCACGGGAACTTGGAGGATGTTTGAGAAACCCTCTCCTCAGCCTGCTGTGGAAGAAGTGGCACTAAACAGTTTTAATTATTGATGAATCCCCATATTAGGTTTCTGCATGGCAGGACATGTAAAGCTGGTCCTCCTTGGGTTATTAGTCATGTCAGTGGATCATAACTCCATAAACCTTGATAAATCTTATCAGTGGAGAACACTGGTGCTGGTGAACCTCTGAATTTAAATAGAGCGCGCGGCGGGTCGCTTTGATTTGTCATCTAGAGGAAGCAGGTTTAATCTAATGTTTAGACAACGACCAGCACACCACACCTCCTGGCTGATAGCACTGTCAGCTGTGTGTGTTGCGAGTGATAATCTGAAAATTTTCCAGAACTCTGTCTGTGATATGCAAAACCTCATGAAGCTTCCTGCAGCCAGAAAGTGATCCACAGAGGCGTGTGAGGTGATCGTTCCCGTTAACGCTTGCTGAACTGAAAAAGACAAAGATGGCATGTGTGTGTGTGTAGTTTGATGTATCATACTCCAGGAGTTGATGTAATAGAATTGTTGCTATGGTGCCATCACCAAAGACCAAAACAACCAGAGCACCACCAAAGCCTTCGTGCATGCGTGTCCCTTAGACACAGAAAACGTGAGGAGTCTTTTGTACGTGTGTGTGTGTGTGTGTGTGTGTGTGTGTGTGTGTGAGTGAGTCCAGTCTGGTTGTAAATATTTTGCGGTATTCCATGGTATCGCTGTTGTTTGTTTATCTGGGCTACCACGGCAACCGTATAGCCGTTCCCATTGGAGGAGGGAAGGGTTGAGTGATGTTGATCGAGGGAGAAAGAGGAGACATGATATTTTAATAATGTGTCTGACTCTCACAGCTAGAAGCTAATTGAAAGTTAACAAAAAGAAGATTGCCTGCAGGCTTGTAACTGAACTGTCGTGATTTATCCGCTGTTTGCTAATGCTCATTATGCAATGAGTTTATACACACAGATTGCAGATTGCTTTCTTTTGTCATTTGCAGGCTTGGGTTTGGGATTAAAGTTAAGTATGTTTCCCCTCAGTTGACTGCACAAGGGGGATGGGTGGGGTACAGAAATGAGAAAGAGTTATTTTGCCCTGTTGTTTTATTCAGATTAACTGTGCTTGGGATGCTTTTGCTAAACTTGCAGTAGTGGAATAAGTAATGTTACTGATTTCTCTACCCTCTGCTATTCTAGCAGTGCTGTGCAAAGTGGGGTGGATGATTGGTGGCAGTATCAGGGACAGGTTTATCAGCCAGGAGACCATGGTTCATTTCCTGTTTTGAATGTGGTGCTCTTTTTTTTTTAACTTGTGGATTCATTTTCTTAATATCAGCTGACTGATATAAGCCTGATATTAGCTGTTTGTTGATCTGTCAGTTTCTGTATTTACAACAGCAGATAAATGAAAGTTTATAAAGTATAGAAAAAATTGGAGCAACACCCTTCAGCCATGCTATGAGTGTTGACATTGCGACGTCGTATGAAATTTAAAAAAATATCACTCGATATATCAGAATGACTGAATATTAGCATCAGTATCAGTCTTAAGAATCCTACATTAGGTGGGCTCTAATAAATCATTTCTTTTACTAAAGGGATGTGCATGTATTTTATGTAAAACCAGCATCTTAGATACAATTTTTTAAGCCCTGGCAGTGGACTGGCTTGGTTCTGCGTTATGTGTAAGAGGAGGTAAGAATGAACTTTAATACCAGAGAAGCTGATAAACCATTAACTGCAAGAAAATTAGTTTGTTTTATTGTTAATATTCAATTTAATAAAAGAAAAGTTCATTCTTACTCACTGTTTACAACAAAGGTTTGTTTCTTTATAATGTTGAGAAACTGAGAGGTATTATTAAAATTGCCCTTTTTTTTCTTAAGACATTTCAGGGAAGAAATGTGTAGTTAAACTTCTTTACACTGAAAGTAACAATTCGGAGGTCTTTTTTATAGGTAATTGAGCAATAGCGTTACTGGTCCGCCCGTAGAGAGCCTGCTTGACTGTGTCTAGTGTTTTTGTTATTGTCTTACTCTGCATTTCTTAACAATAGAAGACAAAGTGAAACAAGCAAAACAACTTTGGAAACTAAAGGAAAATAAAATAAAATAAAAATAAATAAGAACTCTTAAAAGATATGAAACTCTAATAACTCTGTTGTGAGAAGCGCGCACGGTGAAACATGGTAGTCAAGAGCGAAGAGAGAAAAACTTTCAACTAGCACGACTGTAAATGACAGCAGCACACAGCAGAGACTCGCGCGCTGAAGATGAAATAAATTCAGGAAATATGCAGAATATAAGTACAAAAAACCACTAAATCTTAGATGATGTGATTCAGGGATGGGATCCTGTTCCATCATTGTGCTTAGTGTTGGTTTACACAAATAACAACAAAAATCCTGACCTTCATTCATTTATTTAACCATTCATTCCTTGTATACTTAAAACAGGTATTGTCCCAGCCCCACTGAGGGTCAGGCTTCTCCATGGTGGCCAAAGCAGTGTGTTCATAAGTGTAGCAAAACCAGCAGATTAATAGTGTGTGTGTTTTCTTTTTCTGTTAATCTTGCAGTTTATAAAGGCAAACGCACACACACACACACCACAAGGTTTCTCCTAGCAACAGGGGATTATAGTCTCACACTGGGTCTGACAGCATCGACCTATGGCGCACGCGCGCACACACACACACACACACACACACACACTTTATCCTTGCTTTGTTATTAAAGCTCTTCTGGTTGAAGATCAGCTTTTTTTTTTACATGAGAAATCATTGTGAAGTTTCAGTACACACACACACACACACACACACACATAGACAGAAGTCTTCATTCAGCATCCACACTTAACCTTCATCTCTTGTCTGCTCAGCCTGCATCGTTATCACTCCGTGTGTGCTCGTCAGACTCATTTGCTGTGCCAATGTGAAAACCTATTTTTACCTTTTACATATCATGTGGAGCTGCAATGATGTCAAATGAGAGGAAATTATCAGAAATTGCTTCTCCACAGTGAGAAGGTGAGCTGCTGCTGTTTTATTATCCAAGACTGACTAATTTCAGAGGTTAGGATTGTGGGTTGATTAAAACAAGTAAACTGAAAGCATCATTTTTGATTTGGGGAAATTGAAAATGCTACTTAGGCTGCAGGTTTTTGCCAATTTTAGTATTACAGTTATTTAAGATACAATACTCTGCAAACATCTTGAGATACTGTAGATAGTTTTTTTTTAGGCCTATCACTTCTTCTTTTGACTTTCACTAGATTTTGCCATTTTACCACAGCCTCTTTTGACCACAACCAAACTTTTGCTTGGACACTATATCCAAACTGGCTAAATTGGTTGTAGGATTCTGTGGGGTTATGTGTCTCTTTTGATTTTTGTCTCCTATGTTATGGCTCTCTGGCTTCAAAAAGTTCCTGAATATAAATATACAGCTCCGTTTCTGCTCTATGACTATAGGTCTGTTGGTTGGACAGTTCACCACTTTTCATTTATTGACACACTCACATCAAATGACTTCATGCTAATGATATAAACTAATAATATTCCCATCAAACTCACCTGTAAAACAGTGCTGCACTCAATCCTCACAGAACCACTAGCATGTGACTAGCTAGTGCACTAGCACTACCAACTAACCTTTAGTTGATGCAATAAAACAACAAGTTAAGTGCATGATTTATCAAAACATTTTCGGCATTTGGCTTTATTTAAGATCAATACTCTGGAGTAGGCTTCAGAAGTAGAAGACAGCTAAAGGAAACCTTAATATTGGTGTTAAATATGCAACATATTCCAAGAAAAACATATGCTAAATACTGGCAGTGTTGCCGCAGGATCATTCAAGTTCACACACGTTTTCAGTGAGTGATAGAAAGTGTAACTGGATTGTCCCTCTGTGACATGATAAGCTCCTTTAGTTGGAAAGCTGTTGAGAAAAATGTCAACAGGAGACTTATCTTTTGATTTTCAGAGTTCAGCTGGAGTTCAGTTAAAACCTTTATCAGTGCAGGGTTAAAAGACTAAGCAACGAGCTGTGCATCAGCTGCTTCACTCTGATGGCTTAAACTCTAAAGCTGTAACTATAGGGAGGGAAATATTTCCCCCCAAACCCACTAAAGTTTATTTTGAATTCTCTTCAGGTTACAAAAGTTTGCAAAGATATGAAAAGTGTCAGTTTAACTTAATAAAAGAGTCAGTTTGATGTTATTGTGGAGAGTTAAGAAGTTGTGTTGGTCTAGAATGTCACTCACTCAATATTTTTATACACCCTTTATATATTTCTCATAAATTTAAATAAACACAAGGTAAAAATTAAACTAATTAAAGTGGACACGGCTAGTAAAACGAGCTGTAACCAGTTAATACTTTCATTATCAGTTACTCTGAGGGAATAATGTCCACCACCGTATCCCTGGATACAATGAATGCAATCATAAATTTTATTTTTTCAAGGTTACCCAAACATATTCATTTCAGAATTCATCCTGCTCCTTCTGTCAGCAGCCACATCATCAATAAACCCTAGTGGGTTTATCCTAAGGTTTTTTCTCTGTACTTTGCAGGCTCTTTTAAGTGTTTTCTGGCAAAGTCTAATCTGACCTTGTTGTTTTGGGTGTAGCCAGTGGTTTGCACCTTGTTGTAAAATTCTGTATTTCCATTCATGAAGGCATGTCTTGATTGTAGACTTGGAGAATGATACCTCCATTGAGGTAGGTGCACCATATTCTTGAATTGTTCAGATGTTGGGAAGCGGGTTTTCCTTAACCATAGAAAGAATTCTGCGATCAACCACATCTTCCAGGCATTTGTTGTTGCTTAGCTGACCATTCCTTCTTTGGATCTCATATTTCCAGTTCCTGTGAAATTGTTCCAAGTGTAAGTTTAGCTCAAGATCTCTTGTCTGCTTAATTTGTCTTGGAAAAACAAGGGAACAGGCCTCAACTGATCTTGATACTGGTTGTCAATCAATTGTTCAGTTACCTTTGAGCTTCAGAAAATAGAGGACTACTCCAACTAAAAAAAAGGCTGTAATTTGTAATCAGTCAATGTAATACTTTTTAAGCCTTCGAATTAAAACTGAAAATCTGCACTTCAGTCACTTCAGTCTTGATTGTTTAATTTAAAACACACTGATGATGGCAGTGATGCCAAAATTACCAAAGTTGCCTACCTGTTATACTAACTACCACTTGAGTGTCATAATTTCAGCTGTAGCCCCTTTCTCAAGAGCCAGTCAATAGCATGGTTAGTGTTTCTCGAATAAACTGTTTTCTATTTTATTTTGGAGGTGAATTTCAAGTCAGATGGTTTCGGTCTAAATCTCTTCCCACAGTGAAGCTTTTTTTCTGATGCGTCAGTTTCAGCGGTTCGTTGCCGCTGGAAGATGTTTGACCTCGTAAAGCTGCCCTCAGTCATGTGACCCCACCCGGCCCCCAGCTGTGTATTTCTGTGTGAGATGGTTTGTCCCATTTTTAGCCCCAGACCACAGGATCGCACCACTGCTGTTTGCCGGCGAGGGGGGATTTTCCACGGAGGCAGAAAGCTGGCTGCTGGAGTGAAACCGCAAAGCTCCAGGGGGGAGATGGACATAGAGAGGGTGAGAGAGAGGACAACAAAGGAAGAGACCCAGGAGCAAAAATAGAGAGAGAGAGGGACAGAGGGAATAAAGGGAGTATTATTTACGCGTCCTCTCAGCAGAGACTAAACTTAAACTTGACCGGGAGACTGGAATTCCTCTGAGGCGCACGAGGGCAAAATGCAGCGTCAGGACATTTGCTTGTGTGTCGGTGTGTACAGTATAATGAAGGAGGAGAAACCTAGAATTTAAGACCATAGGAGAGAGAGCTATATTGTTACTCAGTTTGTGCATTCTTGGCATCTCTACTCTGACCTTTCCGAGTGCTTCAAGGGAAGCCTGAAAAGGAGTCAAGGTCAGGCTTTGACACAGCGGTCAGTGTACAGATCAGTGCTGCTTTTACAAATAGACACTCAGAAATTTTCAGTTTGCCGTGAAAACCACTTATAATGGTTGAGAATGCGAAACTGTAACTGAATGTCTAAATTTTCTGATTCCCTACAGACACAGAAACTAAAGCCATTTTCAGACATGCACAGCAGCCTTGAATTTTTCTGAACCTCTTTGAAGAAGGTGCATGTGTGATATTTGTGGATATATACAGCAGATAGATTGGGAATAATCTGTTGTTTTTGCCTGGTAATTCCCGAGTGCAAAGACTTTCTGATGTCCAACTGCACACATTAGAGAATGGTGCCGGTCATTGTCCGGTGAATTCACAGCCAGTGAGTGGGACTCATGCGTCCTGCCTAAATTCACTTTTAAACATGATATTTAATAAATGAAAGAATTAGTCACATGGATTAAAATGTAAATTATTTTAATTTAGATGGTAAGCTTGTGAAAACTAACAATAACATACATAAGAGTTATTTTTCTTTTTATTATTTGCCAGCTTCCCTCGTTTCGCTTCACTTGATTTGCGACTTTGATTAGAAATGAATCCGGTTTCCTTGTAGGTGCACCATATGTTAGCTAGCAAGAGACCTTGAAACGGCTTAATAGCACTGTGGCCAGACCGGACAATTTTCTCCAGTTTTATTCAGAAGCACTGACTGAGATAAACATGAAAAGTCTACGTGTTTGTATTGCACTGTAGTGTACATATATAATCACCCTGGATTAATCGTGATCAGCTTATTAGTCCAAATGCACTTTGTGGTTCTTCAGAAGGCTGTAAGCTGCAGTGAGTATGGGTATGTCACTTGTTTGTAGCCTGTGTAGCTTTCAGGGACTTTAGGAATTATGTGTATTGGCTGCATTATTATATAATCATTTGGTGTTATGCAAGCCTCTGATTAAAGCCTGGAAAGCCACAAAAGTCATGCTACCGTTGATGATTGAAGGAAAGATTACCACTTAATGATTTCCTTCCTGTTTTTTCTTTTTAGATTCATTTGTTTATTTATAAGGTGGTGGTTTTGAAATGTATTTATGAACTGTAAAAAGGTAAAAAAATAAAATAAAATCCAGCACCAGCCATCACTTAGCTCTGTCTGCTCTTCAGTCTGGCTGTAAAGCCACAAGATCAGCTAATTAGGCTGGGAAAAACAAAAGTGATGCTAATCAGTGTGGGCCACTCCACTTATTGATCTGTTAATGATTGTTTTCTGTAAATGATGCAGTGTTGTTACTTACTGGCATGTATGCTGCATACACATCCTGTTTCTCAGACAATGAGAAGTCCATCTCAGTTTAATATTGAACACTTAACACTGAAATTCTGCTGTAATCTGAAGGTCACTTATTGTTTTCCTTCGTCGAAATTTATATACTGATTTATTTGAGACATTTGCAGCTCAGAAGGTAGAGCAGAGGGCTAAACTACAAAAAACTCAGCCGATCTTTTTGTCTTAGCTGAAACCCAGTCTGAGATAATGGCAGCAGTTATCAACTTCCTCTGTTAAACCAATCTCTCCGCTTCAGGTTCTCACATAAAAATGGCATTTCATATGACTGTTTCTGCACAAAATGATCCCTATGAGTACCACCTACAAAATCAAAGATGTTGTCGAATGTTGATGATAAAATGGTGATAAAAACAAAAGAACATAAAAAAAATAGCTGGACTTGTGGCCTTCTCCTGAATTTTATCCCAGGACAAAAAAACAACCCTGCATCAGTGTTGACAAAAGATGAGGAAAAAGCTGAACCAGGAAGTGAGCATTTTGTACGTTTGTGTCTTATCAAGAGATGCATGATGAACGTGGCACACGTTAGCATTTGTAACTTCTGGTCCACGCTGGCATGTGAATTTAAAGAGGAAACCATATGGCAGAAAATATTTAAATTTTAAGGCTACTTATTTTTAGCCATATGCTTCCTTCATAATTTACTGCTTATGTGAACTTTATGCATGAGTAAACTAAGATGACACCCGTTCAGTTTCTGTCACTGCAGCGACTTCTCTCGCACACCAGGAGAGATCATCTCCTACAATGATCCTGTTGAGATACGTTGAGTCACTCGCACTGGAGCCGCTAATCTGTTACTTTGTTGAGTGACGCGTGGATACTGTTGCGTAATTGTTGTGTAATTTATTAATTGAATTACAGTTTTGTTGTCTTTTGCGCCTCTGTTACAGCTGTTTCTTCAGTTTGTGGCTGAGTACGGCATTTTTAGCTGTTCACACTTATGCAGGCATTTATCGTTTATGAATTTCCTATAAAGAATTCTTATAGGAGAAACTTGAATTAAATGCACCAGCATTTACAGCCACTGTAGCCCACAGCATCGTACAAACAGCATCACTCCCAGCTGTCCGTCTGGGAACATCATCCCATTGTAATGTAACAAAGCCGACAAGCTCAACTGCTGGAGACTAAAGAGCTCAACAGTTTGACTCTTCTCAGGTTAGGCGCGTACACACACACACACACACACACACACACACACACACACACACACACACAAACGCACACACACACACACCGATCGACAGCTGTGCTCCTGTGAGAGCAAATCAAGTAAGAGGTTTAAACTCTACTGAGACTATTATGCTTGATTTTTGTGTTTGTAGGCATGTGTGTGAGTGCCCCCT
>VUQG01004212.1:55157-90966 GCA_015106755.1 Etia nguti
TCCCCCCCCTTTTTCCCCCCCTTTTTTTTTTTGTTTTTTTTTTTGGTGGTCTCCAGCGTGTGTGTGTAGAAGTGTGTTTGTGTGAGACTCCTCTCGCTGTCGTTTTGGAAAGGAGAGTTTGACACAACACACTCTGTTCATTAGCGCCTCGCAGCCAACCCTGCACTGCTCTGTGTGTGTGTGTGCGCTGTCTCTTCATTAACACATCAACTCCTCCACTCTGAGGTGACACATTAAAACATTCTCGAATATTCTGCTCTGCATGTATTAGCATATATTTACATGCTAAGGAGAAGAGAGGAGCTGGACTGAGGCACGTGTTTCACATGAATACAAAGAACTGTGTATCTGATATATCTGATGTATCCGTGAGCTCAGTGTCCTCAGGAAAACGGGTTCATGAGAAAACCGACGCAGCTTTAAATTCTCAGCTGCTTCTCGTGATGATTTTAGTAAACAAAAAATATTGTGGGAACGTGTGCATGTATTTTACAAGTTTGTAATAAAAGGAATGAAAAAGTGGAAGTAGAAAAGAAAAAAAAACCCTGTATGATAGAAGAGATAGTAAGGCGGAATGAAGGGGAAAGTGAACAAGGTCATGTAAGGAAGTGGAAAAAGGCTGAAGTAAATTAACTGGTGAGGAACCGCTAACACAAGAAAGAAAAGAAAGGAGGAAGGCAGTTTAAAAGATCACACCAGCCAAGATCACAGACTGTATATGAAAGACAAAATGAGAACGTGCTGGAAACCTGTATTCTTTCTAATGGCCAGCAGGAGGCAACACCAACATTTGCACAAAATTAGATTGTATAGAACAGCCATTCCCAAACTTCAAAATGTCACTGCTGAGTTTGGAATTTAGAAAACTTTAGTTGTGACTCTTGATGAGAACTTCATTCTCGATTAACAGCTTTAATTTTCAAATTAAGTTCACTTCCAACTAATGACAAGCTCAGCAATCAAAACAGGTGAGAAGAGGAATGATAACGACACATAAGTATTTTCAAATCCCACTGCTGTGTTTCATTAGTTCGATTTCTTTCTAAAAATTAAACATTTATGTAAATTTTAAACTAAAATACAGAAAGCAGTGATGTGAAAACCCACCTGATATGGGAACTAATCCCAATGGATTTGATCCTATAGAAGACTGAAAGCATTTTATTCACCCTATAAAAGGCATCTTATCACAGCATCTTATCTCCATTCATATATATATAAATATAAATACAGTTTTTTGTGCAGCCTATACTATCTGGATTACGTGTTGAATTCCCACAACTGGGGAATCACTGGTAGAAGTGTCGGAGGGAAAAATGAAGCCAATGCAGAAGTGCACCACCAGGTGGCGATAGCTGTGAACGCAAAAAACAAAGCAAAACTTCCAGTCCTGTAGGAGTCTATGGAAAAACAGCTTTCTGACTTCACCTCCGTAAATACTTTCCTGCTGAGTTTATTCAATTCAATTCAATTCAATTTTATTTATATAGCGCCAAATCACAACAACAGTTGCCTCAAGGCGCTTTATATTGTGTAGTAGATCGTACAATAATAGATACAGAGGAAACCCAACAATCATATGACCCCCTATGAGCAAGCACTTTGGCGACAGTGGGAAGGAAAAACTCCCTTTTAACAGGAAGAAACCTCAGGCAGAACCAGGCTCAGGGAGGGGCGGCCATCTGCTGCGACCGGTTGGGGTGAGAGAAGGAAAACAGGATAAAGACATGCTGTGGAAGAGAGACAGAGATTAATAACAGGTATGATTCAATGCAGAGAGGTCTATTAACACAAATGGGCTTTATGGGCTCAGTCACTCATTTTTTGTCATATAGACTAAAAAAAATTAAGCCTGTTTAGAAAATAATACTTATATTATGTTTTAAAATGAAACTAGATGTCAGTAATTAGCCAATTAGCTTCCAATTTAACAATCAGGGCCTCCTTCGTCACGTCCAAGAAATCTTAAAGTTTCAAAACAGCACTTCAGAAAGCCACGTATAGAAATACATGGGGAAAAAACAAACTAACAAACAAAACTAGAAAAATTAAAAAAATTAAAAAACTGACTTAATCCCCACAGACTCCAATATTAAATTGTCCAGACCTGCAGGAGTAATAAATCTAATAAATACAGCCTGATACAAAATAGTTATTGTCTCTAGAGCTAATTTCACTCTTGATGCCCAGTGAGAATTTAAAATTTTTTTTTAAATTAAAGATTAAGGTTAAGAGACACGGCTGCCAGCAGACAAGTATTAGAATATAATTATACATTCAATACACAATCATATACATTGTGTTGTATAATTATAATATTATACAATATATATTTACAATATATACAATTATACATATTATACAATATATATAATTGTTATGGAATATTACATTATTGTGGTGCAGTTTGTTTGACTAACACAGTCAACAAAATGTTTAGTTCCACTTTTGATGAACAAAATTTTGATCTGTTACATTTATGCTGAGAATTATTAATATAATTATTAATACATTTTAAAGAAAGTGTCTGAAAAAATAAATAAATTGTGGAAATGCCAAACACTGCAATTCCATAAATGACCACTTGAAGCCTGGATTAAAAAAAAAAAAAAGATTCACTCCCAATAAACCACCACGTTAAATTATCCAACAGCATTAAAAAGCATATATGCTGCCTGTATCTTTATTAACTCACAAATTTTGGATTTTAAGGCTTGACAAGTATGCCTACACACGAAGCTATGGCCGCTAGCTGTCTGCTAGGCCTCACTGCTAGGGTTTATAACTCTTACTATTTAAAGAGAGTTGCTGATCTGGACATCATATTTATGCTTTTTGTGCATTTTTAATGGAATTACTATGTGACAAATAACATGTCCTGCTTTGAGCTTCAATAAGTTTGTGCTTCAGTTTTGGTGATTAAACTGTAGCACTTAGTCTATTACATAGAGCTAATTAGCAGGTGTATTATATGCAGCTTGATCGTGTTAGCACAATGTTATTCTGTTTCATCATTATTATTATTTTATTATGCAGTGACATAAAATAACTTTCTACTTAAAGATAGGAAAAAAATGGGAGTGGCAAATTAAAAAAAAGTAAAAAGCAGTAATAGGATGGTAAGCACAAGAAAGTTTTAAGACAAAAAACAATTTTTACGAAATTTTGGAAAAGAAGGTGAGTGGGAAATTAACAAATAAAAGGACGGAAGTGGAGAAGGAAGGAAGGAAGTTATCAGCCACAAAAAGGAAGGAAGGAGACAGGAAGGAAGTGGTGACAACCTTAAAAAGACAAAGAGTAAAAGAAAGAACAAAAAAGTTTAAATTCCATCAATCCCTTTGTTGGAGTCAGGGGGAGGAATAAAAACAGCAGGACACATGAAACAGACACACATACCCAGCAATGCACACGCAGACACTGTCAATACAACCTAACTGCTAATGCTACCAACTGACACACCACAGAGTGTGTGTGTGTGTGTGTGTCTGAGAGGAAGTGAAACGAGCTGAATTGTGTCAGCATGTGTGTTTCTGTTATACGAGCAGCTGTGAAGGTCACTCCCGTTGAGAAACGCTCTCAGGCACACACACACTTCCTTAGTTTCTCACACTGCCTGACTCGTTCTCGGAAAAATATCACAGGAAGTGGTACGCATCACATTTAGAGATGAAGCAGGCCAAGAGTGTGCTTCTAAACTATACAAATCAATACGGCAGACAGAGAAAAGAGCATGTAAAGTTCACCCACACAACATCCAGTGAAGATTTGCCTCCTCCTTTCTAAAAATGATGTTTTATTGTCATTCTTGAGCCTTCAGTTTTGGAAAATGTCATAAATTTCTTTTAAATACAGTATTTATTACTTCAAAGACTAAAGTTTTATTTCTTCTATGTGGAGGTTCAGTGACAGGAAGAGAGTTGGTCAACAGCGCCCTCTGGTGGCAGTCGGCATGAACAGAAACACTAACACTAAATTATACCAGTAAATAAGAATATGTCCTTTATTAATGTCATATTAATGGGTAAAAAAAGGTTAGGTAAATAGTAAAAAATGCAATACACAAAAATGTATGTAAAATATCATTCAATTAATAATATTAAAAAATCCACACAAAACTATAAAAAAAAACTTGTAATAGGATGTTTCTTGGGAGATCACTCCTTCCTTGTTTTGGGTTTGGGGGCTGAAACAGACAGAAAGTATAACACTGTTAGAAAAGAAGAGAAGGAATAATAGTGTAAAAAAAGAAATAATGGTGCAAAAAAGCAACAGTAAAGAATGAAAATATAAAACATTTTGAAAATGGAGCGTGAGGAGGAGAACAAAAAGACATGCAGAGTGGTTTTGTTTTTCACCATTTGGATTCTCCTGTTTGTAGAAAGTCTTCAGCATGTCTACGGCTTCCTCTGCTCTGTGACCTGAAATACACTGAAAAAACACACACACGCACATGCACGCACACACATAACACACTGTCATATACACCACACAAGGACTTTACATTCATGTAACTCTTGAACATCCCATTCAGAAAAGGAGCTGATCTGATCTGATCTGCTTGCCTAAAGATTTCTGAACTCAGCTGCATGAAGCACAAACTACTCCACAAACATGCAGGCGGAATCCAGAAAGACACCAGGAGCAAACACGGACCTTGAACTGGGTCCCAGTGTGAGGCAGGTCTGCAGAGGAGACGTCCAGAACTGAGCCGCAGCCTCCGAAGCGCTCGTTCCTGCAGCCGTACACGACCACGGGAATGTCTGACAGCTGGTGAAGGAACAACAACTGAATCCAAACACACACACACACACGCACACACACTAGCAGAGAGGTGAGGCGAGGATACTGAGGAGGCGCAGCGCTGCAGCACACATTATGCACGGCTCCACGGTGACGTACAGCGCTATCCTCTTGCACACGCTCTTCACGTCCAGGCTGCTACGCCAACACCAGTCCAGGACCTGATCCAGAGCGACAATCTCAGCGTGCCGAGTGGCCTGAAAAAAAACCCCACGCACAAAGAAACGTATGCAAACCTCAGGTATCATGTTGATGCTCAGGTATTTGTTCCTCTACTTCATTAAACATTAAACAGCTGACTGGAACTCTGATATATCCCATCATACTGATGCTCAAAAGCCCTGTGTGTGTGACCCTTGGAGCGGCTTTAAATTGATTTGGTTGCAGTGTTTTAAACAGAAGTTCAGCCCTGAAAATTTCGTGTGGATATCTCCTGTACCTAAGACAAAAATAACATAAATTAAAAAGTCCAAGATTTTTACCCGAGCCTGCATTCTTTGAGACCTTGTAGCTTTGAAAGACTCTTTGTATTTTCATGAGATGGGCTGAAGTTATTATACAAAAAAGCACAGCTGATTCTGTGGAGGTCAGGTGGGAACTTTTTGTACTTCGGTTCAGATAAGGTGACGCTTTAACTCTGAATTTCTTCAGCAGTAGAAACACTTTTAGATACCATCTCTCTCTACACTTAAATGTAAAGCTGAAAGGATTTCCTGTACCTGTATGAACTTTAAAAATAAAACTGCTCAGATTTTAAAACA
Organism: Etia nguti; assembly: GCA_015106755.1. NCBI lineage: Eukaryota > Metazoa > Chordata > Actinopteri > Cichliformes > Cichlidae > Etia > Etia nguti. The sequence continues at coordinate 60,719 of VUQG01004212.1, forward strand.
AAAATGACCCAAGCAACCAAATAAAAGGACCGAACTGTTTTCCTCTTTATATATAGCGTCTATATTTAAATCCAAATCTAGTTTTTCATCAAGAACAGTGCCCAGATGTATCTCTGCACTGTTCACAGCCTCTTGCTCATCTTTCATCAGACATGATGCAGGGACAGGGACTTTTCCTTAGTTTGAGCCACATTTATTTGGAGGGAAAACTGTTCACACCATGAAAGAATTTCCTTAGTTACGGGTCTCACTCCACATGACACAGAGGACTCACTATTACAGAGTCTTACTTAAGGACAAATATGGATCAGTGATTGATCTGACACTCGTAGATTACAGAAACTAATTAGGTCGGTCAAAGCAAACTACACAGTGGGGGTTCACTGAAGATTACTGTACAGGGTACCATTAACCCAGACCCTCTGGGACCTGTTTGTTCAATAGTTTGAACAGATAATTGTTCAAACTATTGAACTTGTTACATTTTAATATACCAATATATTCTTTCTTCTTCTCCACACCAATAGTTAGTGTATCAGTTTTATAATTTATTCATTTTGCTTTGTCTTAGTTGTTGACTTATAAGTTATGAAAGAAGACCATTCATACATACATCTACATTTGCAGAGACAAACAGCTTTAGTCATGTGCGGCAGATTTTTCCTACATTTTTAGTCTCGTTGACTTCATTCCTTCCCTTCCCCACAACTTCGTCTTTGTAGACCATGAGACATCCGACAGGCACCTCTCCATTCTCCAGAGCTTCTTTGGCCTGCAGCAACACATTTAAAAAGGCAGTCAACAGGAAGCAACTAAAGATGGAAAACTGGTTAGTGTTAAGAAGGACTTTACAACACAGAAGAGAAAAATCACTGATACGTCTGTGCACAGATCTCTGGCTGCAACTCACGGCTTTGAGAGCGTGGTGTCTTTGGGGTTCTCTAGATTAAACTTTTAGACATTTCTTAATACCATAAAGGAGGAACATGAAATTCTTTTTAACATTATACACTAAGTATTAAGGATTTAGGGGTTATTACAGTGGATCATCTGCCTCCTGCCATCTCTATCATCCTCCTCTGCCATACTAACCCTTCTTTCACTACATCCATGAACCTCCTCTGTGGTCTTGCCTGGCAGCTCTGTATTCAACACCCTTTGTCCAGTACTTTCACTATCCCTCATCTGCACATGTCCAAACCATCTCAGCCTTGTCTCTTTATATCCAAAAAGGTAAGCTTTCCCTCTGATTTCTAATCCTGTGCATCCTGCTCACTCCAACTGAAAATTTGAGCATCTTCAGCTCAGCCTCCTGTATTTTTGTCAGTGCCACCATCTCCAAACCATCACAGCAGGTCTCACTACCATCACCTTCACTTTTACTCTTGCTGCTGGCCTTCTGACAACAATCACCCCTGACACTCGTCTCCACCTGCTCGACCCTGCCTGTACTCTCTTCTTCGCCTCTCTTGTGCACTGTCTGTTGCTTGGGATGGTTGACCTCAGGTATTTAAACTCGTCTACCTTGACTATTACACTTATGTCTTTCTCATTCACACACAGATTTTCTATCTTGCTTCTACTGATTTTCATTCCTCTTCTCTCCAGAGCATACCTCCACCTCTCCAGGCTCTCTTCCACCTGTTTACTACAGATCACAGTGTTATCTACATCCACGAGGTTCACGGAGACACCTGTGTGACCACATCTGGCAAATGTTTACATTACTTATTATTTACTATAATAGAGACAATTTTTTTCCAGCTGTATATAATATCACTACTTAATCCCTAAATGACCAGAGCCTGGATAAAGAGCAGAAAAGGGGCATTAGAGGTCTATAACAGAAAAACTGAAATACAAATAAAGACATCTAAGCAGCATTGCTATATAAAATTAGCTAGAAAAATAACCAAACTTCGTAGTTCACATACCGAGTAGTTTAAATGAAAATTAAACAATTATTTTAAAACTGCAAATTTTACAAAACAAACAACAAAGTCGCCGTGACCCGGCTGAAGAGTTAACGGAATGATTAAAAACACGAGCTCACCATGTCAAAAGCTCTGGCCATCCACCTCTCAATTTCCTCTTCACTCGGACAGAACAGCTCCACAGACTCTTCTTTACTACCCTCCTCTGTTCCCATTTCAACTGCTGTGACCAAAACTCAATAAAAAAGTCATTTTTTAGAGTTCTGGTTTTGAATTCCTATTTTACCCGCTGCCGCGCCGATGTAACGCACCGACAACGGTGTGGGGAAGATAATATTGGACGGACCACTCGCTGCACCTGCGCTCCACGCTCATTCTGGTCTAATGACGTCAAGTTGACGACTATTGTGGCGGGATCTAAACCGGACGTGATCGATTTTACACAATAAAATAAAAGAACAATTTCATGGTATAGTGATACATACAGGGCTAAACTAAATTTTTAGGGCTCGATACGATTCGTTTATTAGATTTAAAAAAATCTATTGGGTTTTACTTCAGAGACCAGTTTGAGCATGGTGACAAACTAGTGTCTCAAACCTATTTATATATTAGATATTTATTTTTGTTTTCGTCAAATTTTGAAACATTTTATTCTTTATAAAATTTGTGGCTCAGTTTTTAGCGTGTATGTGCATTGGTATATTGCATTGTATTGTATATTTTATATGCACTTAAAAATATCAAGTGCTTCTTCCTTGCCTAAATAAATAAGAATGTTTCCAGGAGCCTTGCTGCTGACACAAATTCACTTTATGATTACTGTATTGTAGTAAAAACAAACGTTTCCTTCAGGTTGAAGAAATAGTTCAACTTGTGGTTTTATTTTGAAATAAATAACCGGAAGTCATTACAATAGTTACCATGACCAAAGTACTTTGGCACTTTTGAGAGTTAGCAAGCTGCTATCCGAAACATGTCCGTAAAATAGTAAGAAAGAATTTAGAAATAGAGTTTTTGTTGTTTTAGTTGGTGACCCCTTTCTCTGTCCGAGGATGTTTTCGTCTGCGTGGAATTTTATAAAACGCCATAAAAAGAAATTTATTTTCACCGGAGCTCTAATTGGAGGTAAGTCATGTTCTTGTTAGCCGTCGTGCTAATGCAAGACTGCAGCAACACGCCAGACTCCGCAGAACAACCTTTAAACTGGACTTTTTATCCCCCTGCAATATAAAGACAGAAGAAATGCACGCTAACACGTATATCAAAAGCATTAAAAAAATAATGTTATTTGGTTTATTTGGAATTTGTTTTCTCCATCGTGCCGCAGAATATTTAGTGAAACTAACCTGTTCCTGGTCAATTTAATAGTCAGCCCACATTTTTAATGTTTAAGAGTATGTAGTGTTTCTAGTTTAAGTTGAAATGCATTTTCTGATCTGACTTTACTGGTTTAAAACTGAGAGTGGAAAATATGTGGTGCTTTTTTTCAGAGAGAGTGGGCACTGGCGCCAGGAGGCAAGAGTCCCTGCAGTGCACGTTTTCATGAATGACCACCTTTGTCTTCTGATAAAACATTTTCTTTCCTGATGAAATGTGTCTCTTGCAGAATGACAGTTCTCTAATTCATTGAGTCACTGAATGGTTTGAAAATGATCACGTTTTTACAGTCCAGTCCCGGTTTAATCGAGCAGCTGTTTAAACTTCTCTACCGCAATCATCAAAACACCCAATAAGGGAATATACTTTTTTCTTGTTTCAACATTTTTATTTTTAAACTTTAGATATAAACAAAACAAGAAATATTACAATTATCAAGCTCTATTTTCCCTCATTACACCCGTCTGCACCTCAAGTTGTGGAAAGCCAGCTGGTGAAAGGAGACCAAATACAGTTATACTGATAAAGTTTGTCTAATAAACCATAAGTCACTTTTTCGTAGGATGCCAGTTTAACCATCATCGTTAACCATTCTTTTTAGGGAGGGGGGCGCTTTTCCCGCCAGTGTCTTAACAAGACCTGTTTAGCCATAGTAAGGGCCAGGATGATCCATTTTTTATTATGGGGGGAGAAATCGCAGTCAGATAGTTTAGTGGCTATACCAAGCATGGACAGTTTTGGTGAGACACGAAATCTTCTTTTCAGAACACTGAAAATGACCTCCATGATATTTTCCCACCAGTCCCGAAATGCCAGATAGCTCCATAGAATATGTAGAATCGAGGCACCCTGGCCATCACATCTCCAGCAATTGTCCATAGGAATCAAGTTCCAGTTGTACAATTGTTGCGGTGTTGGATGCCACCTGTGGATTATCTTTAACTGGATAAATCTGCTGCCTATTTCCTTATACATGGTATTAACATTATAAAGACATGACTCCCATTCAGCTGGAGATATGTCCACTGCCAGGTCTTGGGCCCAGCAACCTTTAACTTTGGAAAGAGGGTCAGCTAACTGACCTTGCAGTAAATGGTAGATCTTAGAGGTAATACCTTTACCAAAGGGTGATCTCGAAAGCAGTGCTTCCACAGGGCTGCCCGCAGGACAACTCATGGGGCTTCCCAGCCATTTCGATAAAGAACTGCGCATTTGAACATATCTCCAGAATTGATTGCGCTGCAAATTATATAGCTCAACAATCTGATCGAAGCTAAGGAAACATTTGGTTCTGCAATCAAATAAATGTGATACATAGAGGTTGCCTGCCTTATGCCACTGTGGCCAGTCAACCGGTGCCCCACCAATTAAAATTCTTTTATTTCCCCATAAAGGTGCTAAAGGTGATTTAATAAAGTCCCAACGGCCCTCCCTGTGTAATTTACACCATAATGTCTTCACAGTTACAATTATTGGGTGGTTAGGTTTAAGGAATATACTTTTTGAAAAACTGTGTTTATCCTTGCACTGGAGAAATTGTAGAATCTATTTCAAGGCTCATTTGAGCTGTTATATTTTACACAGTGACTCAACACCTTTAATTCGTCACCAGTCTGTAAATCTGCTACTGGAAGTACAGCCCTCTGGTATTATTCCATGTCATAAATATCTCCAGGGCAAATCCTGGTTAGCTTTTGTATCGTACCAAAGCCAAGGATAGTTTTCTGCATCTAATGTGACCTCATTGTGCTGTCTGTGTCCCTCCTCAGGTGTGTACCTTCTAGGTAAATATGCCCAGAAAAAGTTCCGTGAGATCCAAGAGAGGGAGGCTACAGAGTACATTGCTCAGGCCAGAAGACAGTTCCACTTCGAGAGCAACCAGAGGACCTGCAACATGACTGGTAAATACTTTACACTTGACCTTGTTATGACTAACAGTTGACAGAAAAAGGTGAGGATCAACACTACAGTGAAAGATTTAAATGTGTGTTGCAGTGCTGTCCATGCTCCCGGCACTCAAAGAAGCCATCGTCGCGCAACTCAACTCAGAAAGTCTCACAACACTACTCAAGTCCAAGTGAGGAAAAGCCTCTTTTACTCGGTCAAACAGTAGTAGTACACATAAGTTTATTATTTAAGGCTACATTTTTCTTTTGTTCATTATTTTATGTTGACTATTGCAATTATGGATTTTATTCTTGAGGAAAACATTTAATTTGAAATTAACACAAGTTCATGCGGTGAAATAAATGTGTACAGTGGCTCACGACCATTTCCCTCCTTCACATCTACCTTACAGGCCGGCTAATAAACTGGAGATTTGGGAAGATTTAAAGATCATCAGTAAGTGTTTTTCAGTTCAGATGTGATAGAGTGTATCTTAGTAAACGTAAATGCCTCTAAATAATCTCATAAATGACTTTTAGATTTAAAAACAAACATAAGAAAACTGAAAATTTGATAACAGAACTTATTGTTTTGTTCAGGTTTTACACGCACGATTGTGGCGGTGTACAGCACCTGTATGCTGGTGGTTTTACTGCGAGTCCAGCTGAACATCATTGGAGGATACCTGTACCTGGATAACTCAGTGGGAAAGAGCACGACGGTGAGGAGCACAGGGATTCCTAGAACTGATTGACTACTGTGTAAAATGATCAGCTGCAGCTCACTGTGTCAGGAGTTTTGGATCTTTGGAAACTGTTTGGAAAGAGAGAGACACATTAGACATGTTAAATATCTGTCTGATAATATTTATCCATGACCATAAAAAATACACCTTTTAAACATCATCTGGATTCCCCAAAAAAGCCCTGACCTGTTGAGAACCTCTCTGGCTGTCCTGCAGTTTCTGCCACACTGAGGTGATGAATTGTGGGGTGGTTTGTCTGTTGGAGAGTTTGAGCCCAGGGCAAAGCCTTGGGTTCTTTGTCATGCTCCATGCACGTCCACTGGCAGGGTGGACATTGTTTGGGTGGGTGGTACATGTCAGAAAATATTTCCCACATCTGTCAGTAATATGAGAATGTGAGAATGCCCATTTCTGACCTGCTAGTTCCCAGTTTGTGTCCAATTATGCTGATTTGTGTCAGTCCGAGAGTAAGACGGGTAATATTTTGGTGTACCCACAGCTAGGAAATAGTCATCCTGTGTACTGACTCCTGCACCAGAAACCTGTTTCCTGTAGTAAGATGAAAGATTATCTAAGGTTTGTGTGAAAATGTTTGAATCAATATCCAGATATGCCAGGACCCAAGGTTTCCCTGACAAACACTGCATTGTTAAAAAAAAAAAAAAAGGTTCAGTTTTATTCGATTCCACAGTGAAACTGGTGAAGCTTTTCAGTGCAGTGTGACACATGGCTGTGATTAAAGAGAGCAGCACAGCAGTGCTTTTTGCCTGAGTTGCATAACATAGAAGAGAATACATTAAAGATTTAACTAATGACCTTTTGATTAAAATAAGCTTAAATTTGCTAAAAAAATCTCTGCTTGTATTTGTTTAAAGCTGAGGTGAATATTATTCAGGAGTTGTGTCTGTGTTGTGTGTCTGCTTGCAGACTCTTCTTGCCCCCCCAGACGTCCAGCAGCAGTACCTGTCGAGTATCCAGCACCTACTGGGAGACGGTATAGCACTCACACAAAAGCAGAAAACTGTAAAATCCTTGTTTCCATCTGTCAGTGCAGGACTCTTGTACTGACAAACATCTGTCTCACACTAGGTTTGACAGAGTTGATAACAGTAGTGAAGAAGGCGGTACAGAGCTCACTGGGAAGGTGAGTCTGGAACAATTATTCTCTTCATTATCCATCAGTGATGTATAAAGCAACAGAACAAGTTATTAACAACTTGGCTTAGGCTGGTAAAAACAATGTGGAATAAACTCTTTGTATTGGTCTTTGTTTTGCATCTTTTAAATTAAAAAATCGATCATCAAAATATCAACATGGTTTATTTCTCGTCTCCAGCGTCTCTCTGAAGGAGACCTGGTCTCTGCTGGAGTTGGAGCAGCAGCTGAACTGGATCAGAGCGGAGGTGGAGGCCAGCTCGAGGCGGTCTCTGTCCTGGTACCTGCTTGCAGATGACGAGAACTTGCTGGCCGATCAGGTGACTGCTTACAGCAGATTTACACCGCTGTTCACGGGAAAACCGCATTACAGAGTCTAACAGATCTCTTTTCTTCTGCTTCTGTAGGCGTGCGGGCTCACAGAGAATGACATTATGACCATAAAGCTGCTTAACGAGACTAGAGACATGCTGGATAGGTAAATGACACACCTGTTTGTAGGTATGCTTTAACAAGATTGTGTTTGTGCTCCTGTGAAAGGTGAATTTCTGCTTTTTGTGTCTGACTTCAGTCCAGACTTCACCACTGTCCTCAAAGCCTGTCTGAACCGAGGTTTCTCCCGTCTCTGTGACAACCTGGCCGAGTTCTTCCGCCCGCCTCCAGGTGACTCCGCCCCCAGCTATGCGCCTGATAGGTAAACCATTGACACCTGTTTTATTTTTTCACTTTACTGCTATCATTTGCATTTGAAACATGGATAAATCTTATTAAATCTCTACATATGTGATAGCAGCTGGAGATATAATTATTCTGTTGTTGTGAGTTTGGTGACCTGAGGGTTACACTGAGGGTTACACTATGAACAAATTTCAATAACTTTCTTTGGGTTCTTTGGCTTGACAACTGCTTCATTCTGCTCACATAAAACGTAAAATACACATAACACATAAAATATAGTCCTACCTGTTCAGGAGGACTATATTAACATCTAATGTGCTTCACTGTCGGTTATTTGGGGTTGTCAGATCTGATTCTGTAGAGGTTGTGGTCACTCCTCGGTTCTGCCTGAACATAAATACCGGCCATGTGTAATGTAATGTAAAAGACACTCCTTATAAACGTTGTGTTGTGCGGTGGGTTTTTTATTTGTCCTTGTTCTCATTTCCCAGCACACATTAGCATCAAGTGGGCACTACCTTAAATTTGCTGTCTTTTTCTGTGTTTGTGTGTTCAGTCTGTCTGCAGTCAGTCTGCCGCTGGCAAAGATCATCCCCATCATCAACGGTCAGATCAACACCATCTGCAGCGAGACTCCCAGTCACTTTGTTCAGGTAACATCGAGCACCATTTTCTTGGTTCAGATGAACAAATGGTGGAGTGAACTGTATCAGAGAGATGTGCAGTATTTCAGAATGGGAAACTGGCTTTGACCTGTTAATAACTTCTGTGAACTCTTCAAACAGCCAGATTCAGGGTGAAACAGTTGGAACAGGCAGCTGCTGTAGCTGTTAGTTATCTGTCAGTCGGTCATTGTCCACACCCTTTACTGTTGGGAGCGTAATGGTCAAACAGATGTTCCAACCTGCTGACAGTTGCAGCTCTCATATCAGAGTACACATGTTAATGAGTTCTAGAGAATCACTGTCAGATTGATTATGAAATCTTTAAGCTTGCACGGTCCGTTGCACTGTCTTTAATGTGTTTCAAACACTCTTTGATGACTTCATTCTTATTCATCTGCGCTTTTGGGCCCTTTATCAATCCTTTATTTTGATTGAAATTATTTAAGAGGATTTCGTCTTTGTTTTTTTATAATATCAAAGGCATTTTCTCAGCTAAATATCTGACTATTATATTAATTTTTTTTTTATTTCCAAAAAAGTTAGGACTTGTGTAACATGTAAATAAAACCAAATCATTTATATCCTTTACTTAATTAAAAATTGTACAAAGACAACGTATTGCATTGTTTAACTGAGAGATTTGTTTATTTTGAATTTTATTTTCTTATAAACATGGCTGTATGTTAATAAAACATGTTTAAATCTGTGGAATCTCTGCAGGAGCTGCTGATGAACGACCAGGTGAAGGAGTTTGCAGCCAATGTCTACGAGACCTTCAGCACACCGCAGGAGCTGCAGAAGTAATCGTCTGAATTGGACGAGACGAGGAGGAGAAAGCGTGGGAGGATTCGAGAGGAAGAAGAGTGGAATGAAAGCAGAGATTATTAAAGTCCTGGACTGTCAGCTCCTCCTGAGACACTTTTCCTCCTCAGCATCTCGCAGACTTCTCACTCCGTGATTTGTGGCCACGGCAGGACAGCAGGCGTGTTCATGCTCAGCGCTGTGGTGAATTACCAAACGGGAGGAGGAAGATGAGGCCTCCACTGAGTCTGTAGTCAGGGCAGAGCCTGCAATCAACTTTAGGACCATTGCTGCTTGGGAACTGGAGTCCCATTTAACCCAGTAAGGTGGTTTTTGTTTGCTCTGCACCTCGGCTGTGTGTTTGAAGATCAGAAGAGTTTACAGTGTGTTTCTCTTTTTTCTGTTAAAACTTCTGTAGTGGCTTGTTTGTAAGATAGGTCAGGTGTGGACATATTTCTGTTATTGTTATTAATCAGTATTTTTATTGTGGGGGAGGGACTGAAGCAGATGGTGTTTTCAGAATATTTCAACTTAAACTTGGATGAAGAAGCTGATGAAAATGTCATGGATGGTTAAATCTGAATGTTTGTTTTCATTCTGTGGGTGTCACATGGTGATGGAATGAGAGTAAATGACCCAGTTTTAGAGCTCTACAAACATTGGGAGGTTTGATGGGTGATGATGGCGTAAGGTCTCTGGTCACAGGTTTATCAGTCAGTGGACGGTGGTTGGTGTCACCTTTGGACCTTTTTCACATGTTTTCATTCTCATTTACTGGTTGAGTTTGGGCACTAAAATTCATTCGGCTGGTCTTAGGAAAAGATGTGGTGGTTTGGGTTAAAATAGGGCACTCCACAATGGGAAATGTGTGAAGCATGACAAGCTGGGAGTGACAGTCGTACGTCACCAATGCTGTAATCCAGTGTATATAGCTGCGGAAAGAGACCGTGTGCATAGCTGAGACATGCCAATGGCGTTGTCTTTCATGCTGGAAACACCGAGTGTAGTTAACTGTTTTTTTTTTAATATGGAGCTATAAATTACATGAAGACTTCCTTGACTTTTAATCTGATTTCATGCTATAAATCTGTTTTGGAGGCTCTTTAAATTCTAACTCCTGCAGTTTCTTTGTTGTCCAGAAGGTGTCCCACTTCTTCAACTGTTTATATGCTTATTTCCAACCTTAAGCTTCACATGAAGTTGCTTCCCCTGTTTTGAAGTCCCTCATCTTTCAATTCTTTACATTATTGGTATAATATTCTGGTCTTTGTAAGAAAGCAGAATCATTTTATTTAAATGGCACAGATATTTTTCTCATTAATTTCAAGTTAATTTTAATTTTTGCTGCAAAATCTTTCTAATCTTTCCCATTTTTCTTATGCTCATATGTATTTGACCACTTGACTTTAGACTCATCTGTATAGACACTACAGGACTGTTATTCAAAGCCCAATCTTTCTCCTGTCGTCCTGCTGTGCTGCATATTTTCACTCTCTGCCTACACATGCTACATCAGGCCCTTTTTTTGAGACATAGGCATGTATCACTGTTGGCTTCATCAGTCTGGTAAAGTGACACTTATACATCAAAGTACCTCACTGCTTTATTTGTGCATACCTCTCACAGTGATGGAAAGAGCAGCAGTGTGTGCGTTTGCAACAAGGGCAGACGAACCTTTGCACTCAGTGCGGTGTTTGCATTGTTTCTAGAAAAGTGTAACCACACCTTTGAATGTTGGACAGGTGTACCTGCCCCTGGGGCTGTCCTCTGAGAAAGAAATCTCTTTTGTGTTTTTGAAACAGTAAAAATTCATCCTGTGTTCATCATACTGTAAATCAGAAACAGAGTTGGTGAGATGAATTGTTTTATAAAGTCCAGCTCACAAGCAACTCAGAAGCATGCACGAGATCTTGTACGTGCCTGTCCGTTAGTATGGCTGCGTGTATGCAGTCTTGTTAAAATGAATACTAGTTATGAGCTGGTATGATTGCAGTTTTACAGAGGAGCAGCCACTGTTTGCTTTTAGATGTGAATCTGACACTGAGATGCCATCGGTTTGAGGGGGGGAAGGAGTGCATGTGCAAAAGAGGGTTTAAAAGAAATTGTCACACCTGATCAGCTGATTGTGTGGGTAGAACAGTGAAAAATACTGCACTCTGAGCCCCTATGAGTCACTATTTTCTCTGAGAGGAATGAGGTCGCTGAAGGTTGAAGGTGTTTGATTTAATCAGTATCAAAACTCCTGGCTTCAAGAATTCTTTCTGAGAAGTCAGTGCCAGGTTTCAGTTTTGAATTCTGTCTCCACCGCAGTTTTCATATGATGTGTCTAAATGTTATGTCTCGCACGGTTTTGATTACAAGAATTTACAGCATTCAGCCAGGTGTATTGACTCTCATATCTGCTGCATAAAAATCTCTGCTCCAAAAAGTCTTAATTTAAGCAAAATTGTGGATCACTTTTGATCTCCTAAAATGCTCCTGCAGTTGTAATGGAGAAAAACTCCCAGTCTGACTTTCCACTAATTGTTTTTCAAGGCAGATTTTTCACTTAGTTTCCTTCTCAGAAGATGAGGAAACATCAGGTGACGGTCCTACTAACTTAGTTCCTGGTTCCTGAGTTGCATAATAAACACAGCAGGGTGAGAATGTAAAACTCTGTATTTAAACACAGATGTTATGCCTTTTTGAAGCATAATGTCCTGAATGACAGCTGAAATGTATGTTTGTATCAATTTATTAAAGAGATAATACATATGACATGTGATTTCCTATACTGTCTTTCTTTTGTGTATTTTTAAAGGTTCAAACTGGACCTGGACCATGGAGTTGTTGTCTCACTAGGGGGCACTTTACTGTTCTCTACTGCGGGCTCTTATCATCCTAAGATAAGATCCCACGTGTTGGAAAATGCTGGTATTGGAAAATGACCAGTGTGGCTGTTAAAAATTGTGTGACTCTTGTGACGTATGAAAGGATGAAATAATCTTTTAATTACTTAATTTAGTGGAAAGATTTTCCTAAAATAGAGATAAAACATTTCGTAATCACAGTCACATTATTTTGTTTCCACTGTGGTCTTATGGATAGATTGAGACAGCCTCTCCATGCGTGCTATTGAAAGCCCAACTCATTGCTTTCTTTCATTGCAAACCACGAGAAGGCTGGCTGAACTTGCATTATGATGTGAAAAAAGTTGGTCGCACTGAAAATGAAAATAAAAGGAGAAAGCCGATTTAATATTGTCATTATTATTATTCAGATGTATTTTGTGGATTAACGTTTTCATCTGAGTTTGAATTTTCTATTTTGATTTTTAACTATTTGACAACTTGATGTAATGTTGTCTGTATTATTTTGATGGAAGTGTAAGTTTAAACACAGATCTGATGCAGTTTATTATGTGAAGGGAAGGGAATAACCACAGCTCACATGCCCTCGAACATATCAAACCCACCATAAGTGCTCCAGTTAAGCTTTGGAGCTTTGGAAAATCAGAGTGTGGTTATAATGTGCAACTTCAACTATTCCAACCAAAATGGAAAACACAAGACTAAAACCCTTTTCCACTAGTGCTCAATTTAGAACCAGTTTCATCCACTTAGAGCACATTTTATAGCGCTGATGTAGTCTTACCGACCATTCAAAGTGAGTTTGGATTACAAATCAAATTCTAACCATAGAGTCATGCAGCACGTTATCTACTCCATAGTCAATTTAGAATCACTGGTTAACCTAGCATGCACATGTTTGGGTGAGCATACTTGGCGTAAATCTATTCAGGTAGAAGGGCAACATGCAAACTCCACATAGAAAGCAGGAAGTTTCATGCTGTGAGGGAACGGGATACTCGGGACAGTTTAGAAAATGTTGCCACCTTGATCACCCAGTGATTTTTGCAGTTCCTCTAGCTGACCATTTTTGCTGTTGCCATATTGGAGTTTTGCACAGACGGCATAAAAGATTGACACAGCCAGCACTATGCTTCAGTATACTACCAAGTCTTTTGTTTTTTTGGGGGGGGGGGTTGGGTGGAAGCCTGATGTGACAATATTTAGACAAGGGTAAGCTAAAGTGACTTTCCATCAAAGCAAGCAGTGCTTATCTAGTGAGATGTAAAAATAAACATCAATTAAAACATAAAGTAAAGCGATCTCTCTCATTTCATCTCAAACAGCATCGCTATTGCATATTTACCACCATCTTTTTCATTACTGCCATCTTGTGGCCACAGTCGACTATTGTCTCTGCAAGCAAAATTAATTCCGCTTGATTACAGAGCTTCTGAAATCTGACTGAGGTAGGCGTTCCCATGGGCATGTCTGTATCCCATTAAAAATAAATGAAGCTTCTCAAGCTGAGAGGCCAGCTTCTTTTTCTGGTTGTTTGTCCTGTGCATGTGTGGATGAGCCTCTAGTCTTTGACAGGAAACTGATAGGACGCTATCGTGCTAGGCAAGCTGCTGCTGGCTCTACTTTCACAGTTCTGAGATCAGTTACTATCTACACTTTGTGTGGAAACAACTAGCATTACCAAGTAGATCAGCACTCACATTCAGTTATAACAGATAATTTTGTCTTGCTAACCACCTCGGCCAACATGTAGGACATATGAAAGTTTTAATAACTCATTTTAATAATTCATCACTAATGAAAGCGTTGATGATTGAGAGGGGACCTCCTGCCACGTCCAGTTTAATAAAACTGTTATGCTGAACAGATGCATGTTCCATCAGCATCAGATTAGTATCTCTGAGAAATCGCTTGATTGATTAAATCTACAAAGTTTAACCATCTGTCTTGCTAATATCCCACCTTTATTTTTCATTAATATTTGATCCACCTGTAGATATTGATAGTTACCCACGTCACACACTACTCAAGCTTTTTAAGCTGTGTTTGTTTTAAATAAATATATTTATTATATTCCTATTATAATAGGAGGTTCTTGGTTTCCACAGAAGAGCCACATTACAGACATGTTATTTTATAGAATATGATGGATTACTGTAGAATAAATAGAATGTAGAGTATTTAAAGGAAATTCAACTTTAAACATGTGAATCATCTTCAGCAGTAATAATGACACTGATGGGAACATTTTGCTAGAGAATAAGTACTTTTACTTTTGTTATTATTAAGGATCTGTCTTTGTCTGTGAATAAGGTGTCGGTGCCAGAACTAGTTTAAGGTATTTCTACAGAAAAATAATTAGTGCCAAAAGACCAACACATTTCAAAGGTGATTTGCATTTTTTTCCCCAAGAAATGATTTCACCTTCTGTTACGCAAAACCTGGAAAAATGCTGGGCTTGAATCTCAAAAGGCAACAAACCTTTAAGCTTTTTGTTCTGGCTGGCTTCACTTTACAAAGAAAATTCAAACAGCTGGTGGGCGGGGCTTCCACATTCACAGCCAGAGCTGACCTTATTAGGGATATGTCCTCTAACTTTGACATGACAGAGCACAAAGAGTATAAAAAAGTGGCTGAAACTGAGCATTTACAGCATCTTGAAGCCCATGCATTTTGCTCACAGGGATTACTTGTTGACCTCATTATTTGAAACTTTTCCATATTCAGAAAGAGCATCCATCTTTGTAACAGTATGGCAGAAAATACAGAAAATGTCCCATTTGAATGCCATTTTGAGCATATTCAGGAAACTTCATGGCCAGTCTATTTAGTCATAATGTTGTTATTGGACTATCTCATTGAAAACACCATAGTATTTGCAATGACACCAGTCACAGCACGATGATGATGATGCTTGTTTAAAGAGATGAATTTAAAGAAAATGAAAGGCCAGCTCTCAAAATTAGTTAAACAAATTTGGATTCACTTAGAAGCGCATACTAAAGGTTGTGAGGCAAGTTGATGTAATTACAGTACAAACATTATGTAGACATATTTCCCCGATACTCATTTCCGCTTATGCATCATGTTTTGAATTTAAATGTCAAACTACAGACAGAAAAGATTACTCTTAAACTAAGCCAGACACTAACAGAAAATTTCCTGCTAAGAAACTCAGTAACTTCTAGGCTGTCTCCTTTCTGGGTGGAGGAAGTGTTTCGGTCTCACCCGGTGTAGGTCAACTGAGGGACACATCTTAACTGATTCACATGTTTTCCCAAGTTCGAGCTTTTAAATTAAGGTTTCACATATCTAACCTCAGTCTCTGTTCCAGACTTGACACACAACTGGGGAGAAAAGCTCTGGAGTCAACTAAATTCTTAAATGTTTACCTGCCTCTATTTGTCACCACAGTTCTAGATAACTCAAGGTCCAAGTGGGGGGTTATTTTTGTATATCGTCTATCAAAATAATCGCTGTTGCACAAGTGTTGAGATCACCAGCTGGAGGAAGACTTGAATACTTTTGTGAGCACTCTTCTTATCTAAATAAAAGTGCAAGAAGTGCAAACAGTGGAAAAAAAACAGCAGACTAAACATCAGCAGCAGGGAAGACAAAAGAGGCACGGCTGCACACAAGTACAAGGGTCAGCTGTGAGGAGGCAGGAACAATCAAAACACCAATCAATCATCAACCTCACTCAGATTGATTTCTAATATTCTAGTGCTGTGGTGTCCTTTTGGGATTTTAATCGAAAATCTGTTTAAAGTTGTGTGTGTGTGTGTGTGTGTGTGTGTGTGTGTGTGTGTGTGTGTGTGTGTGTGTGTGTGTGTAACTGACACATAATGACATTCATTTTCTTCCTGGTGGAGTGTGAGTCAACATGACTTCATCTTCTCAACTGACCTGAACATTTTCCCTTATATGGAGGAGAGAATATGAGCCCTTTTTTGTCCTTTGGGTGTGGGTGGATTAAATGGTTAAAATAATAAAATGTTACATTACAACAAACTGAGCAACTCTGTTAATTTACAGTAAATAGGAACAAAGGAATTAGGCTAAATAGGAGTAACCACTGGACCTCGAGGTAACTATGTGTACTCTTTTAGAGATCTAATGTATGCATAAACGCATAAAATTAGATTGAATTAATCTAATACAAAAAAACTTTAATTTTACTGTTTCACTGTTTATTTAAGTTAAACGAAAAGAATTCAGAACATAGGTTAGCACTGTTCCCTCATAGAGGGAGGTGAGGGAACAGTGTTTTTGTTGGGGGTTTTTACACGTTAGGGTAACTGCTCACACTTTGGAGGCCACATTTAAAAACGAAAATATAAATAAATTAATGGGCACCCCAATTTTTAAAAGATCTACTTTGAAGTGTCAAATTAGGGTAAAAAAAAAAAAATGTCAGCAGAGGTTCAAGATTGTAAGTACAAGTGCTCAATGGCAATACACTAAAGATTACCAACTCAGTGACAAGCTGTTGTACTACTGCAAATACAATAAGTGACTTTAATTCGGAGAGAGTCCTTACATATCATAATAACATAATAATAACATTCGTTATTTTATGTTTTACGTCTATCCATGCACAACATGTGGATGTTATAAATGATTACAATACAGTATGCAAAAATTCCTATTTTGATCCTTTTTCATATGAAAACAGATCCAATCCATTGGGATCTACATGCCAGTTTTATATGCTACATTTTCCTGTGATGATTTTGTAGCTGTAGTTTACAGTTGATATTTTGGGCAGCTTAACACCCACAGTTTTTATTCATTGCTTTGTTTCTGGGCATGTTCGAGATAAAGATTTTTAGAGATAATTTTATCTAGCAATTGAAGTCAGCACAGACAGAAGCAATTTTCTCTGTTCCTTGATTTAATCGTAGCAGAATTTCCACATAACCTTGCAGCATGCATTTTCAGAGGAACTACCTGTTCCTCTGTTGCAATGAGAGTTGAGAGTTCAGACGTGACTATCATCATGCAGAAACATGAACCGGGTCAGACTTTAACTCAACAACAAGGGGATTTCCATTTCTGTACCACAAACAGGACAAAGACAGTCACAGAGTGGAGCAGGAACCAACAGCGCCGCTACAAGAGTTCAAACTGTGACAAACAGTCATGTGGTGAGCAGCCATATTGAGCTGAACCTGTTTTGCTGTGTTGAACGTGCCTCTGCCCAGCAGCGCTTTCATGGAAAATTGCCTCACCACACACAGTTACTCAGCATTTAAAGGCCTTTTTTCATAAAACAAAGCCTCCATTCTCTTGCGCTGCATGATTCGGCTTGTTTATGTTGAGCTCGGGCTTTATTTCAGCATGCAGAAAATTACGTCAGCACAACTGGCCGACTGGCACATATAATAGGTGGATAATAGACATTCGTCAGAGGAGTGTTGCCAGTTTTGTATCTGTTGTCCAGAGTACATCACAAGACATGGCACTGTGTTGAAATTCTGAAAACCACTGGGGGTCAAACTCATCACTTATAGTCACAATGTGTCAAAGCACATGGCATTTCTTCTCATGTGGCTGTTTCTTCACCATCAGCCCCAAAAACTGTGCACGTATAAGTGTGTGTGCAGAGGGAAAAACTGCATTTTGCTATTACATTTTTGGACAACTAATATTAACTCAAAGTTGTTAAAATGCTATTTTCCTCCTCAATAACTGGTGAAGGTGAGGAAAACAGTTTTTTTCCCCAAATGTGTTAAAGATCAAGTAATATCTCTTGTTCAGACACTAGATTTAGGACTTTGCGGAAGTTCCTTTGAATGTCGTTGCAGGTTTATCTGTATAAAAACCTTTAAACTGGATGGGAAGTATGCACAGATGTTGAGTGGACCAAGCATTGGCTGGTCAGAAACTTGTCCAGCATTGTTTTGAATATATGATTTGGTTCTCTGTCACTGTAAATCACACCTCCAACTCTGTAACAGGTTTTCTCTGAGGACCTTTGGATTTTCCCTTCACTGATGAGTCTTTCTATCCTTCCTGCTTATGGGCAACACTGTAGCATTATACTACCACTACCATGCTTCACTGCAGGATTTTTTTTAGCAAGTGTTGAGCACCATTTGGTGTTTGCTAAACATTGTGTTTACCAAATACCAAAGATCCTCTTGTTCTCATAATCCTTTAAAATGAGTCTGACAAACTCCAAGGTGGTTGCGATGTGCCAAGTGGCATCATTTTATATATAAAATGGCCGAGATGGTTGTCCTTTGGATAGTTCTCGCATCTATGAAGAAGACTTTTAAAGCTCTGCCAGTTCTTGACCAAGAACTTGCTGGGTTTTGTCTTGTTACGCAAAGTTGCAAATACAGACAAACCCAGTGTGATTAATAGTTGTTGTACTTTCCCACTTTTTCCCATGTTAGTGAACGCACAATATGTACTCAAAAAAAGGTACACGAACTCTTAGATTGCGAAACTGGTAGAGCCTCGGGTAGTAGTAGCAACGTGCTTGAAACATTTCTTGTTGTTACTTTTTAGATCTGCACAACAATGAGGGGGAACCTAAACCTTTCCCCATTAAAAAAAACCGGTTTTAGTTAGTTTAGTATTAGCCTGCTACTTTTCTTCACTTTTATCAGGATTGCACATTCTCCGCTTGTTATGACCTTTTCACGGAACCCAATCTAATGGCAAGTCCTGGCATTTCTCAGTTTGTACATAGCTTGTCATGTTAACTGGAATCCAAGATACATACAGGGGAAGTCATTTGCACCGAGGTTCACGATTTTTTTTAAGCCTACATTGAGAGGGACTCTTCATTGCGTCCAATAAACGTTTAGCGAGAGTGCAGTTTTCTATAATTGTGAGTTATATAAAATTCATAGATACTTAGACAATGATTACTTTTCTGTGTTCTATTTTTTTTACACATAAGCAAAAAAGCACTGTCATGATACCGGCTGTGTGCAGGCAGGAAAAGGACTCAAAATGCAGACTTCACAGAGGCAAAAAAGTAAATTCGAAAAGCAGCTTTATTGCTGACACAAGGGAAACGTTACAAAACTAAACTGGGAAAATAAGAACTAAGCATACAGAGAGGCACACAGGGAATTACAGCCTAGAATGAGGGAGATCGCGACAACGAGCACAGGAAGACACAGACACTAAATACAAGAGGGATAACGAGGGAAGTGAGGACACACGAGGAGCACAGCTGACACAAATTACCTAGACGCCACAGGGGAAGCACAACAAGACATGCTGAACATGGAAACACAACCTTCACAATAAAACAGGAAATGGAAATGGAGGAGTGGCAGACTAGAGGGAGCGAGGGAGAGTGCATACGTGACGGGCTGGGGAAACATAGATAAACATGACAGAGTGAAAGACAAGGAGGGGAAACAAGGCACAAGAACACACCTAAGTACAAAACACAGACACACTGAGGGAGACACAGAGGGCAAAGACACGAGGGGAAATCCAATAAACGAAACTAAACATTACAACCTTCGGAAAAAACAGAGTAAACTTTAGACTAACAAGGTGGACTCAAACCATAATGCAAAATGACAAAACACAAGAAAACTCAAAACGCTGGGTCAAATGACCCAGGATCGTGACAAGCACAAAATAAATGTGTAGTGATTATTCCCACAGTAACGAATGAATCCCTTGTTTTGCTTTCAAAGTGCATAAAAGCTAATAATAAAAAAACATAACTGGCTTTACAATATGAAATCACCACTATTTCACTCGACCTGTGAGTCTTTCAGAGCTCAGCGTCACTGAAACTGGGCCTTTATATGGAGCACAATAGCAAAAGTATCTACAGTTTCTGTTTTACTTTTTCTGACAACAAACCTTTTCTTTTTTATCTATATCCCCCCACCTCCTCACATATTCAGCAACTCAGTGATGGGAAACTGTGCTTCAAGTGGGCGTTAAAAGCAACAAGCCAGACATTCTGAGAACAAGATGGCAAACAAAGAGTTTGGAAAGATTTGGCTCTGTACAAGGAGTGGTGGCTTTACATGCGACATGGGCAGGCAAAAGGGGCATTCCCATAGTCTTAAATCAACTAAAGATTTGGCTTCAGCTTTAAGCTGAAACCAAGTCCCAGTTTGGATTTGGGAGACAGCCAACCTCTCTACTTTTAAGATTAGGGTTTAAACTTTCCTTTTGGATAAAGCATATAGATCAGGTGACCCTGAATCCTCCCTTAGTTATGCTCCAATCGCCCTAGACTGCTGAGGGGTTCCCATACTGCACTTAGTGTTTCTTCTTCATTCATGTCTTTTCACTTTTCACTCTCTATGTGTTTATACACCATTCTGCATTTAATCATTAGTTATTATCAGAGATGGGCAGTAATGCGTTACAAGCAACAGACGTGTGTAGATCAACAATGGATAATATGGAGTGTGGGAGAGAGTACGACATTACTTTGAGTTTGATTCCGTAAAAAGTGACAAAAACATTAGTGTCCGCTGTACACTCTGTGTGGGAAGAAAACTGCATTCTACAGCCAAAAATTAAACTTCAAATCTGAGCAAGCACCGAGTATGCTGCCACGGGAATGTGAAACTCACAGAGAAACCCCCGGATCCTTCCACCGACATGACCGCTGAGGCACTGGGCAAACCTCCACCCACCCCAATCCTACTAAAACAGGTGAAAATAGATTTAAGAGCGACAGGACTTAGTGCTGCTGAATCTTTGATTTTATTTATTTATTGCTGTGTTTTACTTGCCTCTTTTTGAAAGAGTGAGTGTAAACACACAAAAAATATTTTATTATAATAATAATATTTTATAAATATTTTATTTAATAGGTTTAAGTGTTAAACAAATTTCTTCAAGTCAAAGACTGTTTCATATAATTAAATTTTTGCTTGATGCAATGTGCATAAAGTTAAAAGAATAAAACTAATAAAACAAGTTTTAAAAAGAGACTTTTTCATTTGATACGATGGATTATGCAGAAAAAATGGAATTGGGCTGAAAGGTCTATTGCTTTATTACGTATCCAGGTTGTGTATTATGTTTTTAAAAAGTAACCAAGTAATAAAGTAACTAATTACTTTTTAAAATAAGTAATCAGTGAAGTAATGGGATTACTTTCTTGGAGAAATAATCAGTAATTAGTAACTAATTACTTTTTTCAAGTAACTTGACCAACACTGGTTATTATTCATCTCTGGCTCTCTTCCAGAGTATATCCTTTGTCCTGTCTTCCTCCCCTCACCTCCAGCCGGTCACGGCAGATGGCCGCCTCTCCCTGAGCCTGATTCTGTTGGAGGTTTCTTCCTGTTAAAAGGGAGTTTTTTTTCCCCACTGTCACCAAGTGCTTGCTCATAGGGGGTCATCTGATTGTTGGGTTTTTCCTCTCCATTAGTTTTGTTATCTTTTAGTATAAAAACAACTGGAGGTGATTGTTGTTGTGATTTGAGGCTGTTTAAATACAAGTTCATTAGATTGAACTAAATCACTTAAATATCAGTGTTGCATTTTGAAACAATGGCTGTCTAAGTGCTGTATATTGATGATGTATCATGACCCAAAATGTGAAAACATCAAATGTTGGTGTAAAGCTGTAAGTTACAGACTTACATCACACATTATAACTAATCTGATAGCAGTAAATAACATCATTACGCAGGTGTGTCCCTGAAATGAGCAGAGCAACAAGCAAAGAACAAAATGCTCCCACTTTACAAAGAGGTCATTCAGACCAGCAGTAGTGCTACATGTGATTACAACATCAAAGCTGAAACAAAATGAACTTGGTGTGGTGTGTTGCACTGACAGTGTGTTACTGTCCAGTTGTTCATAGTGATATGTACAAGTACACATTATTTATTTGTATAGTTGATATCGCTTCACGTACATCCACATCATTCATTCTTTGCTGTACGTGAACAGCATTAAGACAATAGATTAGGTGCTCTCTCATTGGTATGGACAAGAAAATGGAAAATAACAACACCCACTCTGGACTCCCACTGGAGTGCTGGATAACTGTATCCTCAATGAGTCTTAATGTTGTAAAACTGTGTTTGTGGTAGAAATATATCATGTGGAAGATAGAAGACAGAAGCTCTTTAAAGCCTTTTTTGGGGAAATATTTAGATTAGATTTAGTGATACGTGTAGCTTTTATGACATAGTGACCACTGAATTTATTATTTTTTCCTATTGCTTTTAGAAATAACTGCCCTGAGTCATTGGCTTGATCATTTGGCCTTGAATGGATAGAGCGTCTATCCAGAAGTTTTTCTATTTTCTACGCCAAACCACAGCAAGATGCTTCATAGTTAAATGAACATCTTCATTTGGTAATGAAGATGCACATAGAGTATTTATCTCACACCCAACCAGTCACAGCAGCCTGGTTCTGCCAGAGCTTTCTTCCTGTTAAAAGGGGTTTTTTCCTTCATACTGTTGCCAAGCACTTGCTCATAGGAGGTTTTCTGTTTTCTCTGTATTATTGTCCTTACCTTACAACATGAAGTGCACTGAGGCAACTGTCTGTGATTTTACTCTCTATAAGTAAAATTGGACTGAATTGAAATTAATTGAATTAAATTGAATCTACTGGATTAAAAAAGACAAAATGTTATGTGCACTAAAGTTGACGTTACTATGCATTTCTATTAGTTATTTATTTTATTAGGTTACCTTGAACACTGAAATGATGATTACTTGATTTCATACCTGATTTCAGCATTACTGAGCACTATTAAGCCTTTAAGAAATTATGGAATTTCAGTAAAGAAGAATTTTGTCATTTGAATTCAGTGAATTTAAATAAATACATTTGAAGTGAATGAAACCTGGCAAATACACTTAGGGAGTGTATTTAGACTTGTACGCAAAGAAAATGGAAAGGGTGGTGCTGAAAGACATTGTGAGATAGACTATAGAACTTATCTTGTTTTAACAATCTTTGGGTGGCAAAATGTTACCTGAAGCAAGAAACCAACACCTTCCACCAGTACCAGCTTTTATCTTCAAATCCATCCTAGAATGACATTACTTTTCATGGTCAAATACACACTGTTTTCCAATCTCTTCCAAGCAAATAATGTCAAACACATGTCAAACACGTGTAGAGACATCTCCCTTATTCTAACTACCGGTGCCAAATAATTACTTGCCAGCACAGCTTTGGCTAAAAAAGGAGATTGTCAGTCATGCGTTTGGAAAGTACAAGATCAAACTATTTCCTTAGCAGAACGTCAAATATCCGTTCATGACAAACTGCCAGTATCAATCCTTATGACACTTGCCCCGTGACACAATAATTTATTTCATCATCTCTTCTGTTGTGTCGCCTACAGAAGAAGTCAGTAATTTAAATTCCACCGTCAGTGGAACATTTCCTTTTGAGAGTTCAGGTTCACTGCCGATCATATCAGGTGAGTGCGGGCATTGTTCAGAAAAGAAATTCCCATCATGTTTGGACTACGTGGGTTTAAATTCAAGTTTGTTCAAGTCCACGTTACAGTTCATTTCAAGTTTGAAGCTCGTGTGCAAGTGATACAGAACTCATGCACAATAAATTCAGCTTCACTCCAGCCAGGTTTAAAGGTACTTTCAGAAGTTATACTTCCCTCCTAAAGTATTAAAGTCTTTGCTACTCTTACTGTTTCTGCTAAAGATTACCAGCTTTTATCAAACTGCTACTGCTTATTTTGTAACTCAGATGAAATACTGAGGTCTGTAATGTGCAAGTAATCCCTGTGACTCAGAGGCTCAGGGTTTACACTGCTATAAATGCTCTTGTTCAGACATTTTTTTTTTCTGTGCTTGGCTCTGCTTTTGTTGTGTTTGTGTGGGAAAGTCAACAGTTTAACAGTATTCATTTTACTTCTATCTCCAAAATGTTCAGTCAAACAATTCAAATGCTGTTGCTGGCAGCATACCTACTATCTGCAACCAAAACTGGAATCATTAAACAACCAACCTGCCCTATAGTCTGTTGGACAGACTGCATATTCTTGGCTTCCTGTGGGGAATACATCTCCATTCCTTACCATAAATGTGTGAATAGGTGTTAAATCCCTAGTGTATAGCACTATATCCTTGTTTTCAGTTGTTGATTGTATTTTTTTACTTTGCTTTAGCCATCTTTGCATTTAATATTTCATTGCAATTACTGTCCTTCAACAAGATTGGCAAGATATCAGATTTGCAGGCTTTATGAGATAAAAGTAAGATTTCTCACTTACTGTACATTGAGGTGTTACATGAGATTTTGGGCTGGTGCACAAAAGTATCAAAACTAACTAACTAACTAACTAACTAACTAACTAACTAACTAACTAACTAACTAACTAACTAACTAACTGTCTTAAATTTATCTTTTGCCCATATGCTACATCTAGTTTTGGCCGTATAATTGCTGTATTATTACTGCAACTATTTTTCTCTGTAAAAACTAAATCAAGTTCTGTTTCGTCTGTTGATTCTGCAAGTTAGGACATATTTGATGAAGTATGTAGAAATCGAGTAGGGGGGGGAAAAAAAGGAAAATACGATGCTGAAAGAATCAGTTTCCTCTCTTGAGCATCATCAAAGTTTAAAGAGACAACGAGTGGCAGGTGAACAGTAGCTGAGTATTATTCTCATTTAATCCCGATGGTTTTAAATTGCTGTTGCAGGGGTGACTCAGCTACTCAGCTACTGCCAATGAATCATATGCAATAGACTGAGATCATCTTCTTGTCTTTGATTTCTCGATCTGCTCTCACTTTTCTCCTCTTTACTTCTGTCTTTCCTCCCCTGTGCAAGTCAGTCTGTCCCTCCCTTTCTCTGTAGTACACTATCTGCCCTCAGCATCGTCATTTACCGTAACAGTACACAGGCAGGCGCAGGGCAACTGTGTGTGAGTGAGTGTGTTTCTACATTATTGATTCCCTCTGAGCACCAGGCAGTAATCTCTGTGCTCAACTCTGATTGGCTGTGTGCCGTCAGGCCTCATTACCTGATAATCCAGACTACAGCTGATTGGATGCTGAAAGACCAGTCATTAGAAATTCATGATGATCTAAGCTGAAGTCACACTACTGATCGGAGGGGTGATGTCATCTCACCTGAGCTCTCTGATAGGCCCACAGTAACAGATAGATAGATAGATAGATAGATAGATAGATAGATAGATAGATAGATAGATAGATAGATAGATAGATTGTGGTCATTTCATGTCCTTCTAGACATTTTTCTCTCTTTGTCTGTAATCTGTCTTTGTAATCAGTTTGTGTCTTGTTTTAGTCATTTTATGCCTCATATTCTGTGATAGACTGGAGACCTGCCCGAGGCGTAATCAAAGCCAGCTCAGGCTTTAGCCCCTCTGGAGCCTTAGATGGATAGATGTTTAAGAAACTGGATGTATGTATGTAGGGATGGATGCATGAATGGATCAAAAGAGCACAAAGAAAAGAAACAAAAGGATGTTCACCATTACTCTTAGGGTACAGTCTCCACAGCACATTTATAATTTTTTGTATTTTTTGAGTGAGATCATGCTTTAAAACTGAATGACATCACTCTAGTGTCATGACAGAACAAGGGTGGGACTCAACAGACACACTCAGCACACATGGGGGTTTTAAAATATTTAAAACTGTTGTCTGAGAGTTGGCAGGCAAGTGAGATTGGCTGGATTAATGCAGAGCTCCTTTGGAATGCAGGTTAGTCGGAAACCAGAATCACTGGTCAGTCTGTCTTTTTGCCTGTGCATTTTGAAGAGATTGGGAACAGAAGGTGGAACCAGAGGAACATCTCCCAACAACTCCACGTGCACAGAAAATAAAGCTCAAAAAACAAGTGAGAGAGAAAAGAAACCGGTTCCTAAGCCTTCATGGACCGTGAGAGGCAAACAAACATTAGGGGTGCTTCCTAAAAACTGTCCTCAACCATGCTAGTTACCACTGATGCACTGACTGTTATAGCAATGACTGTTTGCCAAGACCTCATCAGAAATGGTCTCAGTGGAAGGAAAGCTATCAAGAAGCCATCCTTAAGGAAGGGAAACATGAAAAAAGGCTGAGGTATGCCAATTACACATGAACTGGACTGAAAATCAGTCTCAACAGGTCCTAGGGAGTGATGAATCCAAATATAAAATTTTTGGTTCAAATTATTGTCAATATGTACACAGGAGGTCAGCAGAGAGGTACAACAGTGAGCGTCAGCCATCTCTAAAACTCAGTGAAGGCTCTGTCATGATTTGGGGCTGCATTTCAGTCATGGTGTTGGAGATCCTGTCAGAACTGGTGGAATTATGAATCAGAAAAGCACAGTAAGATTTTGGCACATCTAGAAAGCATCACATGGGCATTCACTTCATTTTCAGCGTGACAATGATCCCAAACACACTGCCAATGCTGTAAAAACCTGGATACCTGGAAAGAAAAACATACAATGGACAGAACAAAAGGCAGGCAACATCCAAAGAAGAGTTTTAAATATCTTCAAGAAGACTTGAAGATTATTCCTGAAGTCCACTGGGGGAGAAATTACAAGAAAGCTGCTTCAGAGAGTTCAGGTTATGTTGAAGAATAAAGGTGGTCATACCAAATATTTACTTCGAAGCTGGTTAGAACTGGACAGACTTTATTTTCACCTTGTATATTGTATTTCCTCCCTGAGCCTGGTTCTGCCAGATGTCTCGCTTCTTTCGCTTCTGATCTTTGGGTTTTTCTCTGTGATGCTATACTGAAGAAAATACAGCTGAGTTGAACTGAATGACCAATATCTCACTGCAGCAGCTCAGTTTGCCAAGCCAGATGTGATTATATATGAAGCCTCACAGCACCTCGGTTCTGGATTTTAACCCCCTGACTGAATGAGATCTTTTTGCCTGTGCCTGTGAAAAGCTTCGGGACTGAAACTAATAAAAGGGATTCACTGTAAAAAGTGTCCACAGAGCTTGTCCGGGGTTTGATGAGAATGAAAAACGTTCTTCACCACGTCTCAGATGTGAATGATCCGACATTCAAAGCTCACACACATGTCAGTCAGCTGTGTGGAAACAAAAGGAGTTTTGGTTTCACTTCACTGCTTATTGTGCCACTTCTTATGTATAAAGCCAAGTATTACACAATGAATATCATCTAAAAATGTGTGCTGTGATCCCAATTTAAAATCATATTCTGTGTTATGATCTCTGTAAGGACTGACTTTTCTCTCTATGAGTAAATGCTTCAGCCCACTTATTTAGGTGCATTTACCCTGCTCTTTGTTATGATTACATAACATATTTACTGTAGCTACTACATACATCTCACAGAAACCCACAAGGCTTTTATTAATTATGATTCTGAAAAAAAACTAAGAACAAAAAATTTTTATATACTATATATTATTACATGTGTATTACGTACACAATATGCATGTACATACTCTCCATGGGTTCTGTCTTTAACCCTTTAAAGCCAGAGTCATAAAATAATTGCCATAAAATTCTTTTTTCTTTTAAAACTGGAGTGTTTATTGAACCTTATAACACGTTCGATGTGTATTGTGCCATTTATTTAGTTTTTCAGGGAAAAAAAACACTGATAAAAACACATATATGATACACTTGGCATCAAAGCCTGAACTAAACTGAACTACTATAGGAAAAAAAAGGACCCTCAAGTGATAATGTTTGCACCGACTAAGTGATCTTACATGAGGTTTCATAAGCCACAATGAGACAGTAAATACAGGTGAAACATCATGACTTTTCAAAAACGAGCTGGGATTCAAAGAAATGACTCACGCTTACATGAGAGGCGATTATATGATGAAACCGAGGCAGACACGATGTAAACCAGGTCACATGCTACCTTGTTGTGCAGGCTGAGATCTGCTGTGTCATGCAGCCTGACAGAGAAGCAGGAAACTGGAAACTTTAAAAAAAAGAAAGAAAGAAAAAGAAATGAAAAAAAAAAAGACTGATGGGAAAAAAATCCACAGAACAAACACACTGAGTCATGATTATCGGAGTGAAACAACTGCAACTCGTGTTTGTGTGTGTGTGTGTTTGGTGTGTGTGCGCATTGGAATAATCTGATAAAAGAGGAATCAGGAAGCAGTTTGATTTCAGTGGAGTTAAACTTTTACTTTAATGATGGAACAGCAGCGTCACACAAACGAGAGGGGATTCCTCTTTGAGTTTATTTTTAGAACCGCCTGCATTTCACATCCCTATGGTATGTAAACTGATGCAAACTGACCACTAACTACACACTTTCAAGGCTAAAAATCTGAATACCTACTTATTTATAACTATTATTCTTTTGTGTTTCTGAATTAAAGGAAAAAGTTTAAATATTAAAAATAGAGATGGCACAAGTGCAGAAATGTCTTCAGAGCCCAGGAGTCACATAGCAATAGTAACATAGTAACATATCTCTGTCTTTAATACTGAAAGAGTGACGTGATGTCTTTTTAAATCACCGCTTTACACCCTGTCGTGTGAGACAAATAAAGATCTGTAGTGTCTTGACGTCACTCAGGCTTAAATCGGGATGTGTCTGAGTATTGTATGTTTGTGAGTTGCAGCTGCCAAGGCCTTTTACACTTGATCTTAAAATAGCAACACTGAGCCATTGAGGAGGTGGTGTCACCACAAGCCGAAAGAGATGAAGGACGATGACTTGGGAGTCCTGAGATACCCGTACCGTTCCAAAACAGTTTCCAAAACAGCGCTCGCCTCTGTGTGTCTTTTGTTTGTGCTTTCTTTCTCATACAAGTAGGTCAGCAGTTTAATGAAAAGAAAGAAAGAAACTTCATTTACACCTGAAAAGAGTTATTTTTCATTGTTATCGTCATAACAACCTCATAACGTGAATGTTTTTCTGCAGCTGTCAGCCACACTGGATTTTCTCAGAGGATGGACAAAATTAAAATGTCATTTTGTCAGCTTCCTGTTGTCAACATTTCGTGTTAGAGTTACCCCCTTTTAAGGTTTTTTAAACACAAACATTAAACAAGGACTTGGAAGTCTGTCAGTTGTGTGACATTAGCTGTGATTCATATAAAAATACAGTATAATAAATGTTCATGGCGTAGCAGAGAAAAAAAATTGAGAACTCTGTAAAGAAAGAATACATCAAAATAAACACCAGAAGGAAAAATTAGAACAAAAACCTTGAATGAATAAATCACATATATTATTTTCCGGAACCAAAACAGAGCTTTAGATCTAGAAACTAAATATCATGATTGAAAACTGTGACAGTTTTTGTCACTATGCAAAATAAAAACTAAACAAAGGTGTGAATTTTACAGGATGGATCGCGGCTCTGACAGAGGATTCCCTTCTCTCCTCCCTCTCTCTCTCTCTCTCTCTCTCTCCGTCACTGCCTTTGTGCGACTACCTCGCTTGATCGCCTGTGTTTGTGAGCCAAGGTTGTGTTGTCGCCATGGTGGCAGCCATGTAAACATAAACAGAGGGGTTAGTAGAGCAGCCTGAAGCCTCAGTCAGGGATCCACTTACAGAGCACACAGCGAATAATGATTGGGGTCATCAGGCAGCAGATTTACTGGGAAATGAGTGAGAAAACAGTTTCTCCTTGTGTTATTTATAAACCCTGTCCTTCCTTTCCAAGGGTTTGTAATGTGTCTAGGTTGAACTCAGTGCCTGATTTTTAAAAATAAAATCTTTTTTTAAAAAACACCGATAACTTCAGTGGTTTGCCTTCTCCATTTTAATAATTCAGAAATCTGCTTTACCAGTTGTCTATCTGTTTGTCACCTATCCCAATAACAATTTATCCAACCAGTTTCAAACTTGGCAGCCGTACTACTGACTTTGAGGTCGTATTGGATGAAACATCCTCATAATTTTGCAAACTGTTGTTCTGTTCTTATACTTTTTGCTCTTTGTGAGGATATTTACTGACATTCATGCATTTCCTGTGCCAGGTTTACCCTAACAAAACTTTAACCCTAAAACTAAATCTCTTAAACAGGGATGTGCAAAAAATGAGACCCAGCCAAAGAGTTTAACAGAGTACAATATTTCATCAATGACAGTCCAAAACTTGCCTCATATCTGGACAAGTACGCACAGCATCTTTCTAATTATATATTAATATATTTTTAATCCTTCTTGGATTCCTGACAAATGATTAAGGTGTGGTTCTCAAGAAAGCCGAAACCCTCAGTCTGCTTTTTCTGCA
>VUQG01004217.1:0-10252 GCA_015106755.1 Etia nguti
CAGCGTTTTCAGGCTGTGGTGTATGAGTACAGTAGCAGAGGAGAGTGCGCACAGACAGAATTACCATCAGCGAAGGAGGCAGCGGAGGACAGCAAAGGATTAAAGGAGAGACACGGCGGGGATGAAACAATGAATAAGCGATGAAGGAGTAACTAGAGGAAACAATTCAAAGAAAGGAAGAATTAAAGAAGTGGTCACACACCTCATGAACTTAAGGAGGTTGGAGCTTTGCCCTGCAGAGTGAGAGTGAACTAAAAGTACAAGCAAGAGAAAGGAAACAACCGATAATTTGCAAGGTGAGAGTAACTCATGCTCAAATGTCAATATTTAGGTATCAGAAATATTTGCTCAGAAACAGTTTGATAAATTGAACTTTGAATACATGTATCTGATAACTTTGCTTGTATTTGATAACTCTGATGTAACCTCTGATGGCAGACATGAAGAGCAGCTTTTAGTTTTGCATGTGAACAACACACTGTTTCGCAGAGATCAGTCCAGAATAAGCACTGCGTCAGATGCACTCAAAGCTCGGACATCATGGAAACTGCTGTGTAGGGTTAGGTCACACTAGTCATTCACACACTGTAAATCTCTACAACCCTGGTGAAGCTTAAATGCATCACATGAAGACATATCAAGAATCATCAGGTATAAATATGCCCGAAGACAGTGATGTTGTCCACCTGTTGATCTTCTTATGCACTTGTCTTATGTTTTTATGCAATCTCGTCAGAAGGGAATCATTGTTTCTGGAGCCTTCAGAAAAAGGAGAGGAACAGCCTCATTGTATCTTCCACCTCTGCAGAGTAAAGTGAAGGAAAGGGGAATAAATTATCCACTGATGACTCCACAAAGATGGAAGAAGTTGAAGGAATCCTCTGACACAATCGTCATAATGATGCAAACACATTTTCATTTGCAGAAAATGCTAAACATGTGGACCACAGTGTGCAGGGACTTTAATATAAAATAAAACTTCTTAGTTTGTATGAAGGACAAATTGATTAATTATCCTTGATTACATCACTGTGACCTAGTTTCGTCAGGCTAATAAACCCTGGTAATCCTTTAGGTCAGTTTAAGCGAATAAACTGTAGTGAGACATTTTATTCCAAAAAACTGACTACATCGTTCAGAGACATGACTTAGATATCAGACAACTGTCAATAGACTTAAGCTGCTGTAGTTGAGTAGTCGCCATAGTGACCTTTCTCTATCTGCTCATGAGAATAAAGAGACGTTATCCTTAGGCAGGATGAAGGTAAATGTGAACTGTGACTAAGTGTCATTACTTCTTTTAAAACTTTGTCATCACTTTCAACTCGATGTGTTGCAAAATGATCACGTGGTCAGTTTGTATAACCAGAAAATACAATATGTTATGCAAAAATTAAAATAGGACAAAATAGAAAAAAACCCAAAACAAATCTGAATTGAAGCCAAGATGGAGGATGTCTGGGATGTGAAGATAGCGTGGGAATAATTCTCTTCATGGCTGCTGCTGATGCTCTGTAGGTACTGAGGTGAAACCAGGGTATGTATTGATTAGCTTTAACAGAAAAAAGAGAAGCAAAGAGAAATAGAATGACTAACTAAAAACAGTCTTTTTGATAAGATTATCAAAATTATCAATCACCATCTAACTAATCAAATTCCATGACAGTGAAAACAGATGATAGTTTAAGGTAACAATTGAAAAATAGTTCCTGTATATACAGAGTTTGAAGGATATTTTGTTGTATTTGAGTAGTTTTCAGTTTACTTCTGATTCTGTCTTCAGCAGAAAACATGTTTATGCAATGTCACTTGTATCTGGTCACAAAGTCTTTTAAGGACACTAAAGTCAGTTTCCTGTTTTCAAGAATCAATGCATGATGACCAGCGACCAAGATCCTTGTGCATGACTGCTTCATCTGAGACTGTATCTGATATGAAGCACTTCTGACATCTGATATAAAGCTCTGGCATTCACACTGGAAATATTACTTTTCTTAGTGGCTGACAATGTCATTTATCTCATCAGGGGCTATTATCAAAAGCTTTCGGGGAAATGAACACTTGAGCATCTTAATTTCCTTCTTATCACCCAGCTCACTTGCCTATTTTTTTTTTTTTATCTCTGCTGAGTCTAATAGCCAGAAAGTCCCCAAGTTGCGAAGCAACATGTCTGCATGGGCATGTGCAAAATGTGCTATATACAAACTACATTTCATAATTACAGCAGGGTTCCAGCCAGAAATTACTTTAATATGAATTAGTCAGATAATGGCACCCTTAATATACAATTTAGTACAGTAATTGGACCAAAAATCTATATTCAAAAGGTACGTTTGATTTTGCATGTTTAAAAAAGCCAAAAAAAAAAAAGAACTAAATCCTCATATGTGAGGAGATGAAACCATAAACATCTTCCATATTTGCTCAACTCATATACAAGCCTCAACAGAGATTATAACATTTTAATCTGGATTATTTTCCAGACATATGCTAAAAATTGTAAAATGCAAGAAAATATGTCTTTTTGAAATGTTATCATTTATATTTCTGTGATCAGTGTAATTCTATTGCCCTCAGTGCAGTGTGAAATTATTTGGGAAATAGGCAGGCTAAAGTAAAACATCCAAACTCTGCAGGGCTCCTCTCGTCCTCATTTGTGTTTTCACTCAGTGATGCAGATCAAAAGCCTGCACTGAGTGTCACCTCTTAGTACCCATTTAAACATATTTAAAGTCACACGTAGCTGTTGTGTTCCTGCCCTTGCACCCTTTCTCTCGTTCCACCCCTACCTCCCTCTCTGAGTCATTTTATAAGAGCACTTAATACTGTATACTGCCCCCCTCCACACACACACAGCTGGTGACTCTCTCCACTTCCCTCCATCCCCTAAATGCCAGAGGAGATGTGTTCCTATGGAAACTGACTTCAGAAAAAAGTCCCCAGTTTTAGGTGGTGACCATTAACTGGTTTGTATTGTGTGTGTCTCATCTCTGCTTCAACACTTTGGTACCTGCACTCTGCCTCTGCCAGCCCTCCTGTTCATTACAGCTTAGAAACCTTTTGCACTCAAAGAGAAACCTTAGCGCTTATACACTGCTGGCTCACTGAAACAGACATAAGCTAGGAGGTCTGCAAAATCATGCTGTTAGCTGGAAGTTAGCCTGAGTGGAGGCAAACACACGTTACTTTTTAAAAATCAAATCCCTGGAATCAGCACTTACAGATATTTCTTTATGTGTATGTGGTTTTCTGTGAACTCTCTGGTTGATTAGGAGAAATGATTAAAGCCTCCTGCCCTGTCTTACAGACAAACAAAAATACAGTTTCCTGTGACGCCTGAAAACCCTCTTGAGAAAAGAATAAATTCAAGAAAAGTCAGTATCGTTTTGATAATTTATTCTCTTACATTACAATATTTTGAACTAGAAATCCACAACAGTTTTACCCATAAGAAATAAGCAGCTCAACTTGTGCATTTGATTTTGATGCCTGATATAGTGTTATATTATCGATATAAGCTACACTATCTATATAGACTGTCTTGCACCATTAGATCGGGCCCCATATGTCTTAAACAAATAACTGCATGAACTTTTATTTTCAATTAAAGATGCATAAGATACAAATAATATCACAAACAACGCTGAGAAAGAATTTAGTAGTAAACACATTGTTCAAACAATTTCTAATGACTCATCTGACTGGACTTTATTAGGTGTGAAAAACTTCCTAGAAATTAAAAACAGAATGGTGATCACAAAATGTAAATAAACTGTGTCATAGTAAGATATGTGAGTCTTGGAGGGGTGGGAGGTAAGTTCATGCTACTATCCTTGATCTCCTGGTCCGGGCGCAGTAATAATATAACACACTGACTGCAATCAGGTTTGTAACATGTAATTTTGCTAGCTTGCCAAAGTATCTGTCAAACTCATTTTAGTTCATAGGCCACGGACACCTTCATTTGATTGCAAGTGTGCTATAACTTTTAAAAAAAGAAAAAAAATATCCCTTTTTTTTATTGTAAAGAAGTAGAAGTGCATTTTCTCAGCATTAGCATTTGATCACTTACAAAGCAAATGACAAGCATGACAACAAGCCTGGGATGTCTTGAGAAAAAAAAAGGCACAGGTTTTCAGTTTCAGTCAGTTTTCTGTCATTAAAAAGAAAGAAAACTCTCCTTAAATTAAACAAAATGTACTGGCTTCTTCAGTGTGCGATGCCATGGTTGATGTCTTTGTCAGTGAGAAGACTTTAAAACTTCAGATGACTTCTTTTTGCTTTGTCTATTATACTTACGCATCCTCATGGGAACCACATTTTAACTCACAAAACCAAAACAATGCATAGACTACTATTCTTCAGATTTTCCACTCATCAATTGCTATTATGCAAAATATTAAATGTGATGAGTTGGTTTAAAAAAGCAAGACAATCACCATCACCATGACAGTTTCTGTTGAATTTTATGCCTCTTGTAGGGGTCTCTTCAGTGGCCTGAACACCGCCTGCTGTGAAGAGACCAGATGTTTGGGAGTAGGACACAGTTTGGCCTCCCACTGTGGCCCTCTGCCTGTGATCACTGGTGCCATGGGAACAAGTAGAGCCAACAGGTGAGCCCAGTAATATCAGCCTGATGTGAATGTACTGATGTGGACCATTCATGTTTGAAGTTACTTGGTGTTCCTGTAATTGTAGCATCTCATTATCCCTGTATCAGTTCACAGCTCTGTTTGGGCATCTATCTTTGAATTCTCAGCTTCATCTCATTATTTCCTGACTAATTTGTAGAGGATCAAAGACCGTTGCGTTCACTGAAACAATTTCATCCTTTTTTAATTTGAATGTTGGCTGGTCTAGAAGTCTCCAACCGTCTGGTGAGAATGGGCTTGTTAATTTGGGTTGGCAGGGTGAGTCAGGCCCAGCTCAGGGATATTTACAGTAAGCAGATCCTCAGAAAAGGCCAAGGCCGTCCTACGCTGTCCTGACCAGCTGCACACGAAGAGCTCTCGCCTTCAGGTAGCTGCAGCAGGTCTCGCACAGTGAAGAAGGAGGTTGCCTTGTTTTACTATGTACTATGTTCATTTTTTTCCCATTCTGTGTGTAAATCAGTCTGACACATTATTTTCTGAACACACAACACCTCAGTTCTTTCTTCTTTAACTGCTTGTTGTGACTTAAATGTAACAAGGCGGTTCTTATGGATTTCATTTTGTCTTACAGTTTTGTGTCTTGCCAGTCAGCATGATTTTTACCCCCAGCACCACAACCGCCCACATCCCCACCCAAGAAAAACAACACAGACAACAGATCGATTTGTCATTGTTGCCATAAACTTAGGACCTCTCAAACAGAGCTCTCAAGTGTCAGTGGGTCAATGAATGATTAATAGAGGGTGTTAACACTCATTTACATATGATGAAGTGCCACCACAGTATAGGCATGTCCATCCCAAAATGATTTGTCTGACTGACCCTGAGTCACATATAATCCCATAATCTGTGATGACAGCGATCCTTCTCACGCAGCTAAATTGAACTCACCTTCCTAGTAGGTAATCCTCTATGTAAAGGAGATGCTGATACACTCAGGTGAAGAGAAGTTTGGTCAATTTGAGTAGACCATTTGGGACTGTGAGTTCAATATATGTTTTGTTTTATGACTGGAGTCATAAATGTTACTTGATGCTGACTGTCTAATTTGATTGGATTGAAAATGAGTGAAAAAACAGCCAGTGTCTAAGGAAAAACTTTGAAAAGAGCTTCAGAAACCCAGAGAACTATTTCTCAGCACCCCTTCAAAAATGAGAAGAAAGCCAATTGGACGCAACAGATAGAGGAAAGAGTTTTGCACAGTACTTTACAATCAGTTAAGAATAAAAGAAAAAAAGAAATTTTTTAATCCAAGTCCCTTTCTTTCCTGACAGGTACAGCATTGTGTCTGATACTTTACCAGAAGAAGAAAGGCAGAAGATCTCTAGCTTAGGACTCCATAACGGTCACAGCTCACCCAGATTCAGACTGCACTTGGCCTGCACCTCAGAAGGAGAAGACAGGAGGAGGTCAGGAACCTCCGCTATCGTGCCCAGCACGACGGAGCAAGGAGTGATGAACAACTACAACGGAAAGGTTCTGACAAGAGGCTCCAACCAAGTACGGAGCCGATTTGTGAAGAAAAATGGACAATGTAACGTTGTGTTCACCAACATGGAAGAAAAGGGGCAGCGCTATCTAGCTGACATCTTCACCACCTGTGTGGACATCCGCTGGAGATACCTGTTGGCTGTATTCTGCACCAGCTTTCTTGTCTCCTGGCTGTTTTTTGGTTTAATCTTTTACACTGTTGCCCTGGCACATGGGGACTTTGAAGAGCACCCTACACTGAAGGGTGATGGACTGGCAGCTGGAGGTCTGCAAGGAGCCACATCTGGACATACAACTGGAGAGCAAGCACAAAGGATGCCCTGCATACTTCATGTTCAGGGGTTTATTGGGGCGCTCCTGTTCTCCATGGAGACCCAAACTACTATTGGTTACGGATGGCGCTGTGTTACCGAGGAGTGCCCTGTTGCTGTGATTACAGTGGTGATACAGTCCATAGTAGGCTGCATCATTGACTCTTTCATGATTGGCACCATTATGGCCAAGATGGCTCGGCCAAAGAAGAGGAACCAGACCCTCATGTTCTCCAAAAACGCTGTCATTGCACTGCGTGATGGCAAGCTGTGCCTCATGTGGAGGGTGGGGAACCTGCGGAAGAGCCACATTGTGGAGGCTCATGTCCGTGCCCAGCTCATACGTTCGTATGTCACTGCTGAGGGTGAATTCATCCCTTTAGAGCAGATGGACCTCAATGTGGGCTATGATGAGGGCACAGACAGGCTGTTTCTAGTATCTCCACTGGTTATAGTCCACGAGATAGACAAAGATAGCCCCTTGTATACTTTGAGCCGAGCTGATCTGGAGGCAGATGACTTTGAGGTTGTTGTAATCCTGGAGGGAATGGTGGAGGCCACAGCCATGACCACCCAGTTCCGTAGCTCCTACCTTTCCAGAGAGATCTTCTGGGGACACAGGTTTGAGCCTGTGATCTACGAGGACCGCGACCGCTACAAGGTAGACTACGCACGCTTTCACAAGACATACGAGGTTCCGTCAACGCCCCATCTCAGCGCCAAAGAGCTCGATGAAGCTGCGAGCAGGGCTTCTTCCGCTGCTTCTCCTGCGTCTGCATGCAGAGCCACAAAAGACTTGATCCCCATGTCGCTTAGCGCCTTCTGCTATGAGAACGAGGTGGCATTGAGCTGTGGGGAGGAAGAGGATGATATATTTGACTCTTCTCAGATTGTAGGGAAGGAGAGGGCAGAGGAAAGGAGGACTTCAGTGTCTGTTGACTTCCAAAATATGTTCCACGACAACTCGACTGTGACTTCAGGGAGTCACAATGTCATGTGTGTTCTTGACATGGACAATAACCAGATGGAGTTTGATATCTTACAGACTGCAATTCCTCTTGATCCAGTGACCTATAAGAGCGAGCAAGAGATTCAGTGAGAAGAGGGAGGGTATGGTCTCCCATGCTCCTTCTAATTTCTGGACCTGTTTTCTGCATGTCCCATACCCCTTTTGCCTTTCCAGTGTTATTTTATATTCACATATGTTTTTTTTTTTTTCCTGTGGTGGTTCAAAAGTAAGAAATGTTTCCTAAATAGTTTTGTGATGGAATTTCTTAGAGCTTTTGTCAAACGTTCTTTCTACAGAATAAGTCTGGCTGGTTGTTTTGGCTCCTGACAGGATTTTGGCTCTCTTTTATTATGATTTGACAAAGGAAAGCACAGTGGCAGAAAAGCCCGCAAACTTGGACTAAGAAATGTATATTTTGCATAATTAAAATGTTCTTTATCTTGATTTAATTTTTGTGTGAACATAAACAATATATTTTATGAAAGAAATAGCAATTCTGATTTGAATTGTCTTTTTTATGAAGAGAACTGAAGTTCTTCAAGTTTTATGCTTGATAAACTTCATGCGGTTTGTGGATTTCCGTGGTCATCATGCTGGTAATAGTTTCTCGCATTGTCTTTTATATTCCCATTTGTATGGAAGCTTGTTTGTACTGCTGAAAGAAGTCAGAATTTTTGACTTACAAATGCATTGAAATGGGAAACGTTCGTACGCTGCAAACGTTGAAATTTAGAGGACAGAAGCTTCTATAGAAACATTCATGATTCTATATTTTGGCAAATATATTTCCTAAAACTGCCCTATAATAAGTTATTTAGCATACATTATTGATAAACTTTTTGATTTTGTGCAGTAACAAAAAAAACATTCTAAGTGCAATCACTAAGTGTAACCGAAGATGTTTTCTGATGAACGTGATAAAGTTTAGTGGGCTGTCACTGGATTTAAAATCTAATGTCTAAAACATAGTTTTTAGTTTAAAGCTGATTTGTTAAAATGCTTAATTTTTATTAGTGTATCGAGACTAAAATAACTTTATCAAGTTAGCGCAATGAATAAAAAGCAGAGTACACTAAAAAAATTGTGTAAAAAAAGGGAAAATGTTCTGGTAATTTTCTGCCATTACATTTTTTAACGGAGGTTTCCGTATTTGGTAACTGGTAAAATTATTGTGTGATTAAAAAATACAGGAAAAAATCCTTAAAAGATTCATATGGAAAATTCTTTCATTTTAAACCAGTACATTTCACTGTATTTTTACAGATTTTTTTTTTACTGTGCAGATTTCTTGATCGCTCCCTTCTGAATATTTTTTTCTTGGTTTGTTTCTTGTGGAGGTTGCAGCCTGTGATTACAGAATCAATACTGAGAATCAGCTTAAAAACACATTTGCTCTTTTACTGTTCGCCAAAGAAAGGTGTGGAGTTGGATAACAGTGGCCCGTGTACAGTACTCGTTGTCTATGATAGTAGGAAGCACAACAGGAAACAAAGGGACGGAGGCTGTTTGTGCAGTCTCTGGAAGTGCAATAAGTATTTGGATGTGGGTGGAGGGGATTATTACTGGTGTTACTGTATGTCTTATGAATTGTTTCAGACAGAGTCGACATGATGATTGTATGATAGATGACGTGAGAAATAAGTTTCCCTTATTTGCTGGGAAAGCACGCTGAGAGAGCCAAATGATGTGATATATGATAGAAGTTTATCATGGAAAATACTGAAATACATGTAAATAAACATTATTTACTTTACTGACTGTATTGTCAAATATTTCCCATCAATTAGTTTCAGACTGAGGCCTGAACAAATATTTCTAATATATTTACCCTGTGGCTTTTACATGCAGTATACAGACTGTACCTAATGATACTACAATGATCAGTCTGATGGTTTTAATTTTATTGTTTTGTTTATTAAGACTTTTATGAATTTATTTATTTTTTGCTGACTGCTAGCAGGCATGTTTGTTTTGGATTAATGTGAATGTGTGGGAGAGAGACTGAATGTAGAAACGATGTGCATCTGAGCAGCAAACAGTAAATAGTTTTAGTTTTCACAATGTTTTATTGTCGAAATTCTCAATGCACATAATTAGGATTATACAAAACATATTTAAAGCTGACAAACATACACTGCCAGCCAAAGTAAAATACTTACTATGGTTAATTCATCACTGCAGGATGCCAAAATACAAAATACAAGCATAACTGACTTTTAAATAACTTACACTTTGATGTGCATATCAGTTTCACGTTTATCATCATGTTTATTCATGTTTATAAAGATTTTTAACAGTACAGTACAAGTTTTGGTGTAAATGTTTTTGGTTGACCATCTTGTAAATAAGACTGAAATCACTATCTGTAATAATTTTCTTTAACATTCATATAAAATGCAAATTTAACATGTTTAAATTCAAATTTCACAATCGTGTGAGTTTGATTTGACAATGGCACCTTAAAATACGGAGGACCAAAACAGCCAAAAGTATAAATGCTTGAATAATGACTTTATCAATAAAAAGTCCATAGAAGTGAAATTAACATATGTAAATGCAAACGTGCCTGATTTGACACATTTGATGGCATATTCATTTAGTTTTTTGATCTGACAAAAAGCAGGTGAGCCACTGAGATGCAGTAAACAGGTAAAATTGGAGTTCTGGACTTCTGACTCTTTTATTTTTTTAACCCAGCACCTGCTCCATTTTTTTTTTTTTTTTTTGTGTTGTTGTTGTTTTTTTTTTTTTTTTTTTTTTTTTTTTTTTTTTTTTTTTTTTTTTTGAGG
>VUQG01004218.1:0-11383 GCA_015106755.1 Etia nguti
TTTTCTTGCGTCCACATTTTGGCAAATCCAACACTGAACCATTTTCACGAAACTTAGCAAACATTTGCTAACTGTAGCATGGGAGATGGGTGGTCTCGTAGGGTGTCTTGCATTGAAATCTGCTGCAATGACCCGGTTACTGCGTTCACCAGATATCAACACAATGTCAATCTGCTCCTCACGTGTTAACCTCTTCGACATGTCAATGGCTGTGAACAAAGAGAAACTTGTAAATAACTCATGAAAGAATAAAGTTACGTTGAAACCAAGCATACCATTGTTTTTCTTGTGACATTACCAATAAATTTGATGTGTCACATGGCCCTCTTCCTATTGAAAAAACAAAAGTTGTATCCAAGATGGCCGACTTCTAAATGGCCACCATGGTCACCACCCATCTTGAAGAGTTTGCCCCCTCACATATACTAATGTGCCACAAACAGGACTTTAATATCACCAACCATTCCCATGTTATTACAGTGTATCCATATAAATGGCCCACCCTGTAGATTGGCTGCTGTGCTTGGGATCATTGTCCTGTTGGATAAACCAATGCAGACATGCTTTATTTGTGGAAGAGAGAGCCTCACTTTACTCTAGCCAATTTCAGTCAACCTATGGTCTGCAAGGTGCCCTCATCCTACGGCTGCAAAACAAGCCCAAATCATCACCCATGCACTACCATGTTTGACAGTTGGTCTGAGGTGTTTGTGTTGATACACTGTTTGAGTTTCACCAAATGTGGTGTTGTGCATTGATGGCAAAACAGTTCCACTTTGGTCTCGTCTGTCCAGAGGACATTGTTTCAGAAGTCTTGTGGTTTGTTCAGAAGTAATTTGGCAAACTAATGTAAGATAAGCTGTACTGCCATGTTTTTTTAGAGAGAAAAGGCACATTAATAACTGTTATTTATTTTTTTTCTAATTGCACTATCATGAACTTTAACATTTAACATGCTAACTGACTGAGTCTGACAAGCGGCTCTTTGGATTTTGCTCTGCATTGCACAGTCTTGCCTTCGGTAGAATTTGCTGGGATGTCCACTCCTTGGAAGATTGCCATTATTTTAACACACATCTGAATACTCAAGGCCAGCAAACTGCCAAAACCTTTGCTTTTATAAATGTATTAACGCCTAGTTAATTATCAGTTAATCAAGTGTACAGTATTTGATAAGGACTGCTATCCGGTTGTTAAGTGATGACGTATGAACCCTGCTTCTGGGCCCAAACTACTCTGCCTTTATTACGATGTTGTGCTTTTAACATGTTTTAATGCTCTGTATCTTGTTCTATTTAATCTGAACAAGCCCCTAAAAAAAACTCAGTGATCACTGTCAGCCTCTCTAGGTTTTTATTACCACTATTCATTGGCAGCACGTTTTAAAGCTCCATGTTTAAAACCTAACGATGTAATTACAGCCCAGCATGCAGCAGTATATTAATGACTAACCTCGTGTTGTGGATGGATTATCTCATTTGTTCTCCTGACTGAAGTTTGGTCCATTTACAGCATCCTCCCATGCGATTGCATAACTCTACATTAAATGACAGCAAAGGTTAAAATGAGTAAAAATGTAAATAAAATTAAAAAAATATGAATAAAATATAACTTAAATTATGAAATAAAAACCAGTAAAAACTTTAGCTCAATAGATGACATGGCATAAAACTAGACTAGACTATTCACTGGTGTAAATACAACTAGACTATTCTAGAATGTAAGTATTTCAGTAAATATTCTAACTTCAGAATCCTTTACAGTTCTAGAGTGTTCCAAGTTGTTGTTCCTCAGAAAACGCCACACGAGCACATTTGAGAGGGAGGTGTTGGGGGGGTATCAGAGCAAGAGGTGTAGGGGCTGAGAGGTGGGGTACAGAGGCAGGGGAGAGAGTGGGGCCTGGCCGGGCTGCAGTCAGATTGTTTTGCGGCTGAATAAATGAATGAATGAAAGGCAGCACGGTGGTAACCTGATCCGCGCGGGTCGCCCTCATTGTGCTTGGCTGGAGCTCGCGCTGGCTGGTCGCTCTCCGATTGTCTCTGGAACGGGACAGAAAACACTCCCAGGACCTCGCGAGCCCTACATTATTCAGCGCGCGTGCCTAAAAAAAAAGAAAAAAAGGTAGAGCTAGGGAGGGTGAGAGAGAGAAAAGGGGCAAGAGGAGAAGGGGGAGAGAAAAAAAAGAGGAGGAGGAGGAGACCGCTGGTTGGAAAAGCTGGCGCGTAAAAGGAGATAAGTCCCATCTCAGTCAGAAGCCGCTGTTACCGTTATTACCGCCCCTGGGAGCACGTGAACAACCGTTAGGCTACTTCTCTTATTCGTTTGTTTTATTTAACGTCCCACCGGCGGTTGGTGCCGCAGTTTGATATGAGGTGAGCGCTGAAGAAGAAGAAAACGTAGGAAGAAAAGAAGAAGTTGTCGTCAGTCCGTTTCCTCCGCCGTTAAAAACCGAAAACTAATCCCGGTTATTATCCGCTAATTGACCGGTCTTAAGGAGCTCCGGAAATCAACGATTTGCTGCACATCAATCTCCACTCAGGTAGATTAAATTATAACATAAGTAGTTCCTAAAACACAGCGGAAATGTGTCTGAGCATAAGTTTATGCTGGGAACTCATTCAGTGAAAGTAAAACGTTTGCTTTGGGTGAATGGCGTGTGTGTCAGCTTGGGGGGGTCCTCTGGGGTTTGTTAGCATGCTGAAGGTGTTGTCAGCTGTGTATGTGTGTATGTGTGTGCTTCTGGTTAATAGAAACAGAGCCTGTAATTACACTGGTTATCTTTAGAGTGGGAGGACACAGGATACTGCACTCTCCTCTACTGAGAGAAAAAGAGAGGGACAAGCAAAGGAGGTCAGTGGACCAGACTGCTTGCTGCAGTAGTCTCTACAGCATGTCTATCTCTCTTTCTCTTTGTGCACCTCCTCCTCCTCCTCTGCATCACTTTAACCTAGATATAGGAATGACCTTAACCTGGTTTCCATCCCCCATCCAGCATACTGAATGACTGGGCAGAACCAGAGGGACGTTTTATTGATGCTGCTATCAGTATTTGGTTTTTTCTATGTTCCATTATTGTAGCTTCTCTTTTCTTGTATCTTAATGGCTCCTTTTTCAAGGGCTTCTTCAGTTAGGTCACCTTGACCCTGAGCTGGAGGAGCAGCTAAGAAAATAGATAGATGGAGTGATGATAGGGGTGCAGTTAAATAAAGGTCCTGCTATTGTGAATAACACCTTGGTCAAGTTGCAGTGTGCACAGTTTCTGCCACGCCCCTGCCCAAACAAAAAACATAGGGGTTGGATTTTTGAAGACTAAGTACATTATGTTAACATTTTATTTTAAAGGTGAGGTAGTCACAGAGTAATAGGGCTGCCAAATGAAGCCAGACTTCATTTGTTTGCTGGAG
Organism: Etia nguti; assembly: GCA_015106755.1. Lineage (NCBI taxonomy): Eukaryota > Metazoa > Chordata > Actinopteri > Cichliformes > Cichlidae > Etia > Etia nguti. The sequence continues at coordinate 3,405 of VUQG01004218.1, forward strand.
ATTTTTTTTTTTCCATTCTTTTCTTTGCTCGTAGCTGTTGCCAAGCAACTTGAAATTCTTTACTTTGAAAATCTTCTTGCTCACTGGTGAATGGACATTGCTAAGCTGGATTTCTTTTTTTTGTTATCAAGTCAATCAGTGACTTGACTTGATCCTGGAAATGTTCAGTTATCCCCGTGCCGTTTTCTGTTTTCAATAGAAGCATATATTCCTGCTGTTGCAGCTGAAAGTAAATAAAGAACTTAGCTTGACCCCGTTTTCTTATCACTTCCAGTTTTGCTGATTGATTTTGATCTCATTGATTGATTTTACTTCATGGTAGATTTTCCTTGAGTACAGCTTGCTGGTACAATGCCAAAGGCACGATGGAGGTTTTGAACATTCTTCCAGTCATCTTGTAAAGAGATTTTTTTCCCCCATTTGACAGCATGTATTTACTTTTCACTTGGTTTACACAGCAGTTTCAGTAATACAGGCAAACACAGCCAACTGGGAAGAGGAAGTAAAGAGGCGAAGACATCACCAAAGCAGTATGATGATGGAATTTTAACCCAACCAGGAGTGAAATCTTTGGGGCTGATGTATCGACACATTGGTTTGTTAAGTCCTGTTATGAAGCTGTTGTCACCTTGGATAATACTCCTATCTGACTTTAATGACTATAATTTATAAAATTAACTTTTTTTAATGTTTTGTACAGTGTGGCCTGAAAGTAGCAAGTGATGAGCACATAAAGTCACCAGGAACTATCACATTAGGAAAAACTGGCAAAAAATTGCAGTGTGTGCAAAACTATTGCAACTGTATGCAATCAACTTGCGATCTTGCTGCCTTTGAAATGGTTGCTTCAAAGACAAGGACCAGGTCTGTCAAGCCAGAACCTCATAGATTTGAAACTGAAATTAAGAAATTCCTCCACAAATAGAGATGTAGTTGGTGCAGGTTGACGATTTAACTCCAGAAGGACAGAGATGCACTGTAACTTTTTTTCTATTTAGGACTATAACCAGAATATGACCACTGGCAAACAGTTAAGTTGAGTCCAGTCCCCTGATGCAAAGAAATGAGTTGCGGAGGAGTTGGGTTTATCTGCACAGACTGACCCAGTTTGAGTGCAGTATTTGCAGCAAATATTTGCAAACCTTTGCCAAACTGTCTGAGAGTGATTGCAGTCAGTCTGAGTCAGATCTCGATTGTTTGGAGACAGGTTGAGGATGTTATACACTCAAACTTTAGGCAACCAGTTAGTTAATTCAGTTACATATAATCAGTCTATGACAACAAATTTAATAAAATCACCAGGCAACAAGTAATTATTCCTAGTAGCGAGGATGTTGCCACCCTATTTTTACACTAGTATTGCCAAACTTAAAGTGATTACTGAGGTAACAGAGGAAGGGAGCCAAGGGCCATTTTCCCATACTTCTGCACAACTGGAAGCCTTTTTGCATCCAGAGGCACTTTTATTATAGTATTTAGAGGCTTATTTTTTTGGGAGGGGTTGGGGGATTTTTGATGATGATATTCTTTCAAAGTTTACCTGGTATGTCCCACTTCAAAATCTAAAAGAAATGCATGCCCCCACGCCTCCTGCAGTTGCTCTCTGGTCTATGAGTCAGGCCCATCCCACAGCCTGAGAACCACTGCTTTATAGTAATATAGTCATAAATACATGTATTATTCAAAAACCATAACTGATTTAAATGTGACCACTGTGCATATCAAAATGTTCTCTTTGTGAAGCATAAAATTGCACCCAACACAACTATATAAAATATAATGGGGTCATAAATGACGTCACAGGGTCACTTTACTTTCCAAAAAGCTGGGTCTCATGATGGTCTATAACACTCACATAGAGTGACAAACCATCCCTTTTGCTGCAGAACTGTATCTTTGTAAAACACAGACAAATAGCTCAATCAAGCCCATCGTAAGATTTTGGCCCTTGTCTATTAAGTAAAGTTCAAAGTTTAGAGGTAAACAGGGTTATGGTAGATATTCAAGTCTGTTTTATCACCCAGACTCTATTTAGAATAGCTGTTCATGCGTGTTGACTATTTTGTTGGCTCATCATTTGAAATCACTAGCTGGTTCTGGAAATAACGAAGCCACACAGCAAACTGCCAATTCAGGCAGACTGTTTGCCAATACCTCTGTTAGGCCCAGTGACAGAAAAAATCACAGCCAGCTCTCCAATTCGATTCTATAGTTGATGACACGATGTATCTACCACATACTGAATGTCCCATTGAGACAGTCAGTGGCTGTTAGAAAAGCACATTTTCATCCACACCCCTCTCAGCACTATGGAGAGTGCAAGGACATTGACAGGAACAACAAAGTTATCAGTGATGTCTACCTCAAATCTCTCCTACTTCCAGGAAAGACACACACGCACACACAATCACAGGTTACGTAACAGCTGTGTGTTTGATAATGCTAAGGCTTGCTGAGCTAAGAGTATACAGGAGGTGGAAATAGAAATGGGGTCCTGCAGGAGGGGTGGGATGAGAGAGGCCGGCAGGTTGACAAAGGATAATAGATACGGGGAGGGATAAGGGATGGTGAGAGGTTTGTGATGGTGTTAGCTGGAACAGTGGGTGGAAAAAGAGTGAAGAAAATGTGGGAAAGGAGGTGGAGGATGCTGTTAAGAAGCCTGTCTAACCTCAAAGTTCTCGAATTGTTGTTGACATTAACTGGCCAATGGCCTTTTAGCGTCTGATTTGTTGATGGGCCTTCACTAGCTGTTTCCGAAGACGCAGTCCAAATCATACAGTGAGTAGTGCTGGACGGATGCAACACATTGTGGCAGTACAGTAGACTGTGACCTCTTTGTACACAAGTACTGAGGGTATTATCAGCTGACAATGACTGGATGACATGAATAGGAAAGACAACATGTGGCTTGGGTGTTTGTGATGGAAAGCATGTCATGTGAAAGCCCCTCAGGCCAGTTAATGGACTGAGCCTTGAAAATGATTTTTTTCCCAGCATATAAACAAAGCCTCTTCATTTCTGTGCATGTCTCAAGTAGCTGGAATTTTAAGTAGTTCTTTGGGGTGTGAATAACACTCTGTTGCTATTTTTGTTTAGCTCATAGGACTTGATGACAGCTAAAAGTGACTAAGGGACAGAGTGGTGTCTTTGTGATTCTGTTTTATTTAAAATATATATATATTTTCAGCAAATAATGCAAGATAAGTCACCTTGACACTGTATGAAGAGAGCAGATTTGAAGAGCTGATAGGCCAAGGTGCTTTTGTGAGTTTTGATGTAGGTTTTCAAAGTAGAATGGTCATTTTTTATTTAAAGTGTATACAAATGAAATCAAATGCAGGGGCTGTCAAGAGTTTCCACAGCTTTGATTATATGTACAGTGAAATTTAGCAACACACAGCAAAGTAATGCAACAGAGTAATGCAACAGGGTGATACCAACCCTTAAAAACCCACCCGGTTTTTCTAAAACTGTGGGCATAGGTCCCAAAATTATTTGGATTCACCAAATCTATAAAGAACTGTTTGAAAAAAACAAAAGAACTGCCCTTTGAGGGAGTTGATTGAGAATGATCCTTCCACCTACTCTAAAGAGTCTGGTAGCTTGTTTGAAAGAAATCTATGCATTTTTTCTATTATTTCATACCATTTCACAAACAATACTTAATTATGCATCAGTGACTACAACCCAAATTATGCCTCAGTCACATGGGAGTAAAAATAGGATGGCAACTAGAAAAAAAATCAATGGTTGCCCTGCGATGTTATTGAATTTAGCGAGCATTTGCAAGTAGCTGGAAGTAGTTGTCTTGTGGAAGTAGTGGTCCCCCAGAGGTTGAACATACAACACCTCTGACAGCACTCCCTGTCAGACAGATTAACATGGGGCTTTAAATAATTGCTGTCTAATTTATAAGCACACACAGGTTGACACATTGCAATCAGTCTCAGTCAGAATGTGTATCGAAGAGCGCAACTCGTCTGCGTCTGTCTCTTTTTTTTTACTAGGGAACTTGACTCAGTTGTTTGCTAACTGGTTGTCTACTCGTTATATTACTATATAAAAGCCAGGCTGCTGAGTGCCTATGTTATTTTGCAATCAAATCGCCACACTGAAGCAACTACTTCACTTTAAGTAAAGGCAATTAACGTGAATTTCTGTTTTAGCAAGAATTATAACTTTATTTTAACAATTGAAGGATTAAGGGGATTTAAAAAATTTCCTTTATGAAGGACAAAAAATTCTGATTTGGACTTTTCAAAATGAGGGAACAGTGTTTCTTTAGTTGCGTAAACAGTAAATTAAACTGTTGTTATAAACAGTTTAATTTAACTATTAACTGTTATTTTAATTGTCTGGAGCCAGGTAATACACTAATGTATTCAGTAGTGAATAAAAAAAGTTTGAATCCAGCTTCTAAAATAAGCCAAAAGGTCATTTTTTTTGCCACATTCCAGCTTAGAAAAAAATTCATCCAGTGTATTGCTATTTGTGCTCGAGGGAGGAAGAGAGCTAGAGGGATACAGGAAATTCAACAATACAATCCAGCTATGTAATGGCTGCCAGTACACAAACTCCACTACCCGCTATTGTCCGCAGCATCCACCAAGTATTGTTGTACTGTGCAATAGAAGCCATTCATTTAACACAAAGCAAGATCAAGCCACCTACTATCACAAATGCTGTTTACAACAACACACAAACAAAGACAATGAAAGTGCATTACAAAAATGCAGAGGATGCAGCACAAGAAAACTGCTCTTAGACATAACACTTTTATACTGACATGGTCAGGAAACAGAGAGCTGAATTGCCTGTAGATGGAATAGTTTGGCTCAAAACTGAAGCAGAAGAATAATCAGTGTTGCATGGAAGTCAGGAGGGATGTTGACCTGTATTGCCAGGGCTACATGTTAGTACACAAAAGCTTATCGTAGTTCAGCTTCAGACTGGGGTATCAGAATCCCATGTAGGCTTTAAATTTTACAGAATATGCGAAACAGACTGTGTGTTGTGAAGTTGAGCCAGAAAGGTAGAAGCTGATGTCCAGCCATCTGGTTACTAACAACAAGAACGCCTTATTTTTCCTTTGGGTTCAGCCAGACAGTTGCTATCAGTTGCGCAGGATTCACAGTTGCTGATGCTGTAATTTTTACAATTTCTCTCTGAGATGTGTGAAATATCATCAGGGATGTTTGTGCGTAATGACTGATTCTGTTGTACAGTCCTGGGGGAAGTTTCCTGTAAAGGTTACCCAAGGTTATGGTATTTGGAAGCAAAACTCAGGACACTTACGGTTAACATTTCATTGATGCGCATTTCAGGAATGTACTGGGAGTGAGCCAAGACATTTTCGCAGTGTTACAGCAAACAGCCACAATATTAGTACCAGCTGTCCACTCAAGATCGGACCTGTCAGGAAATCGACACTCGATCTCTGGTGATGTTCCGTGGTGTCTGACACCTGGATCCTCTAGGTCCTTGTTCTTGACTTCCTGCAGATGCTTGATTAGACTGGGACATAGGGAGTTTGGAGGTCAGCTGTCTCTTTCACCCCTCGTGCATTTTTATGTCACTTTGCACATCATTAATTTTCTGTTCTCTCCTATCACTTATCACTCAGTTTCTTTCTATACTTCATAACAGCTTTAAAACAAAGCTGCCATTTGTCAAACCACTAGGTCTACCCCCCACACACACACACACGTGGTACACATGTACCAAACAGGAATCATTTATATTGTGTTTGCTGCATAATAATATTAATAATAATACACTTTAGATATATAGCAGATTTTAAAATCTGTTTACAGAGTTCCTCAGAGGAACAACAAAATAAAACAAACCACTGAGACCAACTAAAGGAAGGTTACAGGAATTGAACAGTTTAAATTTAATTTAATAAATGTAATAAAATTAATTTAATTTAATAAAACTTAAGCAAAAATGGAAACGCTTATCCATAAAAGTCTGTTTTGAGATGCAGATGACTCCACCCATCTGATTTCCTTGGCCAGACCATTTTGGGGACTCAGGGCACTGACTGTAAATGCTGTCCCGCCTCTAGTTTTCAGCCGCGGTTCTGGAATGTTTAAAAAGAAACTTTTCTTGAGGACCTAAAGGTACATACTGGTGCATAATCTCTAATATAAATATCCTTCTTCGGATCATGTTAAAAACTAAATGAGTGCTGCTACATTTTGAGGTATTCTCTTTCCAGTGCTTTGAATTTACATTCTTCCTTTAAAAAAAACTAAAATTAACATGGATGGAAAAACCAGTATTCAGATAAATGGATAACACAGTGACTGTCAGGCTCAGACATGTTTGCTGTCACTTGCTGTTTTCGTCCTTTGCGAATCCTCCTTCCTTCTAAATACTTGAGGCTAATGAGGTAGCTTCCGGAAATAGACTGGTGATTAACACACTGCTCCTTCCCAGTGTGAGGCAGAGCAGAAGTAGTTAATGCTATAAGCTAACAGCAGGAAACCGTTCACTCTCTTAGGACGACAGTGTTAATATGCTCTGTCTCATGGTTAGGAACAAGCCTGCATGTGCTACTATGGCTGGGCAGCTATGGATATGTGATATATAAATATAGAGATGGGAATGCTTTATCTAAATTGATCAACTCACACAGAGGAAGAGTGCACTGATGATGGATAATGAGGTTAGACTCAAATCTTGATAAATTTCCAATGATCCAGTGTCGTTACATAGTTTTTTGTAGCTTTATAGCTTTAGTATTGACACGGACTTTGTTTGGAGGCTCTTACTGTTGACTGGATGGTCACGTAATCATCAAACGTTTATTTTGTCTGTTTTTAAGAGAGTTTTAGAGATGCCGTCATGCAGCCAACTAAAAACCTAGCTTTGTGATTTGTGTTTTGGTAGGTGTATCAAACAGTCTGTGTGTGTGTGTGGTGCTGTAAGTCTTTCTTTACTCTTTGACCCAAACTTTTAAGACAATGCTAAATTTGAACTGCTGTGTTGCTCTAATCTTTAGCCTCCATTGATGTCAAACATGTGACACTCATAGCTGTGCTAATTTGATTAGTTGCAGACTGATTGACCATAGTCTTGCATTAAAAACTGGCAACAAAAGCAATGGGACGCATCTGTGATTTATATCTTGATGGGAAACAAATTTTAATTCAGCAACTGATCCAGCAATTTGTGGTTGAACTGCTAAAAGCCACTTTGCATTTATTATACACCACTTCCTAATGGCTTCTTTTGACTCTGCATAAAATCCACGAAAAAATTGGCATGCTCGCTTCTCTGACCACATATCTTAATTTTATTTCAAACCTTTGCCCATTTGCCTGTTAGCCTCGCTGTGTGGTCTCTGCACCGAGGGTCCTGTGGGACAAAATGGTAAGGTGGGCTAAATCATGCTGGGAAAGGATTAGAATTATATGCTTGGTGGCTTTTTCTTCACACACACATGCACACAACCACATCCTCGAAACAATCAATCTCAGCCATCCATGTGTCTCCTGCTCCAGTGAAGGTTTGCTCCTTCTTGTCTGTTCTTACTTTATATTTCCCATCTAACGTCTAGGTTTTCATTCTCATGATCTGATACTGTACATTCTATATTTGTCTGCCCGGTGTATCTTGAAGGTTACTTATTCTATAACAAACAGTTTGTCATTGTCCAACTAATTTTTGTGTTCACTTTGTGGATGTGTGCAATGTGATGAAACAAAGGGAATAATAATTGACAGCACGCAATGTGGCCTGCTGGATTAACAGCAGGGGAGAGCTGGACTGTTACATAACCAGTGGAGGAGGAGGCTATCCGTGAACGATACACAGTAGTGGAGCTCAGCAGTAAACTAAGTTCCACAATAAACTCTCAAAATAAACAGCTAAAAAAAAATTCCAATTACTTGTATATATATATATATATATATATATATATATATATATATATATATATATATATATATATATATTTATATTTTTATTTATAT
>VUQG01004218.1:13365-33368 GCA_015106755.1 Etia nguti
TAGTTTCAAAACATCAAGATGGCAACAGCGAAATCACTCATCTTGAGGTTTTCGGGAACGAATGAATGACTGGCAGCTTGGATGCTGTTAGGCAGTCAGCCTGCAGTTGACTTTAAGACTGGAACAAACTGACATGATGTTTCAGCCAGCTGGTGCCTGTCGGTGTGCATATTCTCCTTGTGCCTGCCTCTTTTCTCTCCAGGTACTCTGGTTAAGTTCCTCCTAGTTCGGTTAATTGGTGATTCTAACTAAGTTGTAGTTGTGAATGTGTGCGTGAGTAGTCGTCTGTCTTTATGTGTAATATCTGTGAAAGCTAGGATAGGCTCCAGCCCCACCGCAACCTGAATTGGATAAGTGGAGGAAAATGGATGGATGTATAGATGGAATGAATGGCAAACTAAGCAGGCAGTTTATTTGCATTCTGACTGCTTTTATTTTAACTTGTTCTTTATTCTGTAGCTTTGTCACTGTGTTAAAACAAACCAGCACTTTTCTTCACATTTAAGCTTCCTGAGCAGGTGGCTGTCACAGTGCTGGCTCTTTGCTGCTCGCTCTGTGTTTGTTAGAGAGCAGAGGCAGTAGCTGGATGACAGCCCCATCTTTAATGCTGTCAACCTTTTTGAGAAAAAACAGAGGCTGCTTGAGCTTAATCTTCATTTGTGTTTTAGTGCCACAAAGACCAATAGCTTATGCAAGAAAAGAAAGAAAAAAAAACAAAATAGTTATTTAAGAGGGTTTGCTTCAGCCAGTTTATTTCACAGGTGCAACAGCAACTGAACAATCCACTTGTCCAACAAAAATATGTTACTTGGACATATTATCATGTTTTAATCATTTATTTATTTCATTAAAAATCAGCAACTGGACAAAAACAATTGGATAATCAGCTTGTTGTCTTTTGAGTTATTTAAGTTGACCCCACTGACCACAGCATCAATAGTAGTCTGCATTTGTATGTCTGTTTTTGTGCAGGTGGCATGTATTTTTGGATGTATTTCCTGTGTTGAGTGCCATTTCCATGGATACAATTTACCACAGCTTCCTGGTTTCCTGTTGAGATGAGCCTGTGAGCAGTGATAGGCTTATATCCAATCAGTTGTTTCCTTTAGTTTGCAGGATCTTTTTGTTTGACTTTTGGAAGATTGATGTGTTCACCGCCCATCTTTTATGTTGTTGGTGTGGTCTTCATTTAGCAGGACCGTTTTGAGATTGAAGGATGACAACATTTCACTGCAGGCTCTAACTTTACTCAGTATTAGCCAGGACCCCTCTGAAAGGGGCTACTTTTGATAGGATGTTGTAGCCTGGAGAATTTGCTTCAACAGACATTGTATCAATTATACTGCACAACAGATGACTGACATATTTCTTCTCAACCATCTGCTATGAAGCCTGCCTTTTTTTGGAAATAGATAATATTTCCTAAATCTTCATGAAAATTGTTTTTAGTTCATTTAGAAAATAGATTCAGGTTCATTTTCATGGTTAAACCCTCTTTAAACTTCCTATAAATTTGTAAAAGCTATACTTTTACAATTCCAAAGGAGAATAAAGCATTTCAATTTCCAGCCATGTCTTTAATTGTCTCAGGAGGAGACACAAATCTTTTTGGGGTTGTCTCAAGAAGGGCGTCTGACAATCTGTCAATTCAAACATGCAGTGCTACCCGCTGTGGTGACCACTTATGAATAAGGGAGCAGCAGAAAGTAGCTCTATCCTTATTTGTTATATAAAACAGAATTGGTAACAATACTAAGTTGTTTTAATCTGATGTTCATTTTAGCTGTTATAATTTAGAAAATACAAACTTACTGTTTGCAGATCTAAATGAATTATAACTATACTATGAATGTAACATTCAGCTAGGATTCAAAGGTTTTGTTAGCATGCAAATTTGTTGTTATTAAGAGTTAAACTATCCATAGAGAAACAAAACTGTTCTTGCTCCTGGCTGCAAATATGCTTTAGCTGGGCATTTTAACATGGCAGTCTGTGTGGACTGACTCATTTTTGGAGCCAGTTTTAAGTAGCCATTGGCATAACTGCAATTTGAAGCTTGACTTCATTTTACAGTCCCAGAGGTTGCTGCTTGCCTGCAGGGTTTGGGGTCTCTCGTGACCTGTAAAAAAATATGTCACTCATTTAGAACTTGCCTCAAGGAATCCAGATTTCGCAGTGGTTGAGCTCCCATGTTGAACTTTGTCAGATTAACCCTTCGCATATTAGAAACCGCACACTGTGTTTTTTGGGGATTTGTTGTTTTGGGGGTACAAAACGTGAAAAAGTTACTTGTAACTTTATGCATAAGTTTTATGGTGGGGGTAGAGCTGTGTCTTTCTTCCATGCTGTAATAGTTAAATGTGTCATTCGCTGTGTTTTTAATCAATCATGATCAACTTCCATGACATAAGATTGCTCCGGGCATCAAAAGTGTTGACCCAGTTGCATGGATTCGCACATAGACATGCACAGATGACTACACTTTCACTCACACTCCTGCTGTCTTCCTCAGTCTGTGACTCTCTTTGTTTTCTCATCTTTCACGGTTCCTCTAATACATCCAGTACGAAGTTTGCAGAAATTAGCTTATCCCTAAATTACTAGCACTGGCATACAGAAATGACCATCACAAGTTTCTTTGTTCATTACACCCCGCTCTGAAATTAATCTCCCCGGTGCATATGCGATAATTGGGTTAGTGTCCCACTTTTCTGTGACCAGTTTCTCTTCATCATATGGCCCAGAGTTATTTCGAGCCTGGGAACTCACTGACGGCTTGTGATTTGTCAGTTCAAACAGGGACACTTAAAGGAGTGGCACAGGAGTGGCACAGCTCACATTTAATTTAAGATTTAAGTCGTTTTTCATTGTGGTCAGGACTGAATTCACAGTGAGGATATCTCCTGTCACACTCAAGTACAACTTTTTCTGGGCTTTCTTTCCCTTAGATTAGAATAACCTCTCTGACCTCTGTTTTCCATATACTCATACTGATTTTTTTCAGTTTTAATAAGATCTGAAACAACATACTCGTTAATACTAAAATTAAAAGGTGTGAAAGATGACATGTCACACCTGATAGACAGAGAAAAATAAGATTAATGAGTGTGCTTTATGCCTCTCTAGGTGTATCACATCTGGCTACGCTTCTTTTCAGTGCAGTATCACAAGTTACTAGTAAAAAGGAGGAATATAGTTAAACAGAGCAAATTTATTCATCCCAAAGGTTGGAAAATTACTTTTAGAAGCACACAAAGTTTTAAATAAAACCTATAACAAAAACAAAAAAGCTTACATAAGGTGGAATAGCTGATTAAAAGAAATACAATATGTAAGGATAAAACTTCTTATTAAATAATAATAATAATGTATATTTTATTGATCCCCGTGGGGAAATTCCTCTCTGCATTTAACCCATTCACTCAGTGAAGCAGTGGGCTGCCATTGGGCGCCCGGGGAGCAGCGTGTAGGGACGGTACCTTGCTCAGGGGTACCTCAGGGTAGCCGTTCAGGGGAATCGAACCCCTGACCTTCTGATCACCAAAAATTAACCAAAATATAGAGCACAATTAGATAGAAAATAACATTTCTACAATTTCCAGAAATATTAATATAAATGTCATGTAATTAAGACATTTCTAAACAAAATCAAAACCAATATTATTTTAGAAAGATTTCCTGTGTCTATCCGTGTGGTGGTGGAGCCGAAAGGAATGCGTTTAGCCCCCTGTTCTGTAAATGTTCCAAATGGTCACCCACATCATAACATACCCAGTGAATAAGGTGTGTGTGTGTGTGTCATGATTCTAAAATAGGTATTTGTTATCTTTAAAAGGGAATCTTCTTATCTTCAGTTACTGGTATTTAGCTGCTTGTAGCACCATCCTCCTTTGTTTTAGCAGCCACTAACACAATCGGACTAATTGCTCTTGTAAACTGGATGAAAGTCTTTCCACTTCAGTTGCATCCTTATGTAGTGTTTGTAAGCAGAGAAAGTGAACCATGACCAAGATCAGCTCTAATTTCTAGGAGCCTGATCCTATGACCCAGCAAATACACACAGCGAGACACACAAACAGCGTTAGAGTGACCCTTGAATACAAAGACTGATTCATATAATTAGATAGTTAATGCTGGTATTTGCCCATCAAACAGCATGAACGCCAACTTGCAGGTTTAGATTTCTCTACTAAAAGCACTATTAGTAAAATACTTTGCGGCAGCATGGTTAAATTAACTTTATTAAAAGGTGAATACAGACAGTGAATCAGTCTAACCTTAATATGAGCCTGAGTCAACAGTCCTATGCTGATGATGACAGAAGAAAATATCATTACTCTCTTATCAGCCCCTCCTATTTTCTTCAGTCATCATCTCCTCATCATCGCCTGCTTCTCGCTGTCGACTCCATTCCGACAAGAGTTGTAGGTTAAAGGGAAAGTAGGCAAGCAGCATGCACTGGGGAAAGAGAGAATTTTTGCAGGAAGGGAGGAGGCACAGGATGGATGTTTTGTTGCCTGTGCTTATATGAGGGCTTGCACAGAAGGGGTCTTTGTGCATGAGCGTGTGCACGCGGGGAAAGACATACACATGCACACACTTAGCCCATGACATCACAGCTTACCGTTGCAGCCCGGCAGGAATGTGATTGAGAAAGGAGAAGCTTTGTGGAGGAGAGGAAAGGAGATGGGAGGGGAGGAAAAGGAGGAGAAGAAGAGCAGGAAAGGGCTTGGCTAGGGAAAAGTCCGGCACTCCCACTATCGGGAACGAGACGGGCCAGGGCTGGACAGAGCTAAATAGGAAAGCGGATAAAGCTTAAGGAAAGAAGATCTACGGATGTTATACAGTGCAGCTTTTAAACATTACACCATGGAAGTACAGATATCTCTAAAATAGATTAATCCAGTTGTACTTGAAGACACCAGTAGGTGAGTAGTAACTAGTAATTTTTGTTTGACAAATTCATTTTTCTGACATTTCTTTACATCTAGTTCTTTAGTTCATTAGATTATACTTTTATTTGGGAGAGACATGGTGAAATATTCTGTTCACGTTTTCTTCTTTTTCCTCAAACATTTTCAAATATTTGTAAGAAAGAAAAATCCTGTGAACTGTCAGCTAGAGCAGGCAACTGTGAACTTGAATATTGTAACAGAGAAGAAGGGAAAGTGATAGAAGAGGGAGAGAAATCCAATCCAAGGCACACACCCTGACAGATTTTTGTAAGTTATGTATGCCAAAGTTGAAATGCTGTTGATTTGTTTGGCCAGATGTTTGAACGTCATGTTAAACTGCGCACTTTGGGCTGTTTAACCCCAGCTGTGTATCCCCCTCACTCAGTCCACCTGTCTGGCTGCTGTCATTGCCAACCTATTACTCATTGTGGATTAGTTAAACTACTGATTTATGCCAGGAAATTTCAAATTGTCCAGCGTGAATAGTGATTAAACAATGAAGATGTGGTGAATAGCACTGTTTGGCCTGGGTCCCCAATCCAGGGTGTTTGGGTATGAGAACCCAGGGCTAAACCGGCACCAGGCTCTGGTTACCACACAGGATCATATTCAGTCAGGAAAGAGATACGACAACACTGGCTGTACTGGGTTACACAGAAGTGTAGTGTGAGTGTTTGTGTGACTGCATCATCATACTTTCACTTCATGTTTGCCATGTGTTTTGGCAGATTTGCGTGCTCTAGCGAAAGACCATGACGTGATATTAAAGTTATAGAAAAAATGTGTGTGCGCGCGCACGTGTGTGTGTGTGTGTGTGCGTGTGTACAGCCTGTGAGTCATGAAGTGTGTGTCCATGTAGTATTTGGATAAATTCTCATCTTACTGAGTGTGTTCCCCACTACCACCACCCAACATCTCCAGCATGCAGCTTAGTATGTGTGTGTATTTGTGATTTTTGGGTATCACAGCCAGAGCATAAGCATTTCCAGATGTGATAGCTGGAGACAGGCAGAGAATGAGACAGCATTGAGACAGAACATGCAACTCTAGCTGACTCATATAGAGTCTTGATTGTATTCCACTGAATTCCCACCCAATATAAAATCATAATACACCCAATGTAATTGAATATGTTATAGTAAGATGGGTGCAGGACTATTTAGACTGCTAATATCATGTTTTACACTCATGTTACTCTTACAGTCAAAGCAATGCTATTTTATCCTTTACGTATATTTGACTGCTTTTGGAAACGTAACAGCTATTCGGCACATGTCTGAAGTTTTCAAACATTCAAGCACATTATGAGCTGTGTCTCTTTTCCATAGACAGATGGTTTCTATTCACACTCACAAACAGATGCATGCAGACAGCTTACTCCTTTAGCCAGACAGGGAAGGTGCACAGTGTCCCTCATCACAGATATTAGAGCCCGAGCCTTGAGGACAGCCAGTTATGCCTGGAATGTCAGTTCACCTCTATTGGAGTCAGGAACACACACACACATACACGCATGCACACCTGCTATACAAATACACACACTTGAAAGAACGCACTCTTGCATGCATGCACCGATGCACAGCTACAGTCACATACACACTCCTTTTGTGTGTGTGCAGCAGAATAGCACTGCATATGAAACATTCTTGTACTGTAGTACTGTTTTCCCGGGGCAGTAACAGGATATCCTCCCTCTCTGTACTGTCCTGCCTGCTGGACACGGACTCCTACACACACATTCCTGCACATAAAAAAAACCTACACACACATATAAATGTGTGTAATATTGCCAGCAGGTCAAATAAGTAGACAGAGGAGCTTATCTGGGTGTGAGTGTGTGTAAAAAGAAGGGACATCTGGTCCTCACATGATCCTGAATATAATTAACTGGGTGAAAAATCTTTTGACTTGTTGAAGGCAGAGTGTGAATGTATGAGAGATGAGAGATGGAGGAAGGGGAAAAAAAGAGCCTTGAACTCCTTTTGCTGAAATGATAAAGTAGTAGCAGAGGCATCATAAGTAGAAGACTCAGCACTCTGAGAATCATTAATTGAAATCTATTCCACAACAGCAAAGATGGTGGTAGAAAATAACTTCCAGGATTACAAAAAAGGTCTTTAACTAATTTGGGGGAAAAGTCAAACAGCTTTTTGTGCAGTTTTTATTAGATTTGAGTTATTATTTGTTCAGTTTTTATGAAATTAAAATTAAATGAGCTAGTGCTTTAAAATAGTTGCCCAAATACATGCCCTGAAGCATTTCATCATGTCTGTGAAGTTTAGAGACTTGCCTGTAGTAAAAGTAATAAGACAGCCTGTGATTAGTTTTATGATAGTTTGACCAATCAAGTAATTATAAAATTGGTCTTAGTTAAAACTAAAGCGCTCTTTTGAAGTGGTGTTTTTGTGAGCTGTCCAAATGTCTCTAGAGATGTCGCTCACTGTATCAGTACACTTCTTTTGTCTGCAGGATTGAGTCAATATTTTTTGAGTCCATGAATGCGTTTCTTTTGCATAACTTTTATCTTTTTATTTCCCTGATCTCCCTTCTTGAGAATTTGATTCTGTAAATAATTAACTTTAAAGCCCAGCTGCTGAATTGCAACACAAGGTGGAGGCTCATTCCTTATCGTTGATATGAGCAAGAGTTAAGAGTTGCACACATATTGTTTTCATTTCTCATTAGCAGACATAGTGCTGAAGATATTGGGTATTGTGAGGTTGTTGTTAATTCCCGTACTGTGTTGGTTGCATACGTACACCTTCACAAATACATGAGGAAATGCTGTTTTTTTTCTGGCAGGCAGTGGGAAATTAGAGTGGGAAGAAGAGTTATTATACTTTTGGATAATTATTCTTTATATTTCACTCTACAAATCTTGGAAACCAGATACTTACTTGGGATGGCATGACTTGGCCTCAGTGACATTGTGAAGAACCTGGAAGTCCCTTTTTTATCATGATATATCCTTCATTGCACACCTTAAATAAATATCTCTAAAATTTGAAACATGCCTCAGAATGATGCTGAAAAATGTAGTTCATGCAATAAAGTCTTCTAGGCTGGACTCATTATTATCAGGTTGTTCTAAAAGTTGCCTTAAAAGTCCCCAGTTCATCCAAAACTGCACTGAGAGCACTAGAGACAAAGAGTCCCATATTGGCAACTCTTCCTTGGCTTAGTTGTGGTTCCTAGATTTTTTAAAAGTAGAATTGGAGGCAGAGCCTTCAGGTAACAGGCCCCTCTTCTGTTTAACCAGCTCCCAGTTTGGATTTGAGAAATAGGCATTCTCTACTTTTAAAAACTTGCTCTCCTGGATCAGGTGACCCTGAACCATCCCCTAGTTATGCTGCACTGAGCATTTCTTCTTCACTCACCTCATTTCACTCTCCACATGTTTCTATACCACTGCAGCATGTCATTAATGTTGGTCTCCTCTCTCCCTTAACCTGTGTAATTTCCTGTCCCCATATGCTCTCTTTTTCTTTTGCTCTAACCACACCATCAGTCATAGTGGATGGCTGCCCCTCTCTGGGCCTGGTTCTGCTGGAGGTTTCTTCCTGTTTAAAGGGAGTTTTTTCTTCCCACAGTTGCAAAGTGCTTGCTCACACTGGGTCACTTGAGTGTTGGGATTTTTTCCAGAATACTGTAGGTTCTTACAATATAAATCGCTGTGAGGTGACTGTTGTTGTGAATTGACTCTATATAAATACACTTGAATTGAGCTGAATTGAATTGTGTTTTTGAATTATTTTTAATTTCATTTTGACTTTTTGTTTTTAATTCAGTTCAGTTTCATTTTCATTCCCGAGTTGGTTTGTTTGTTTGTTTCAGTTTAGTTTGTGTTTGAAAATGTTTAGTTTCAGTTTTGTTTTTGTTGGTTTCAGCATTTTGGTTTATGCCTTTTAAATTATTATTGTATGAAAGGCATAACAGATGGGCAGGATTTAGGAAAATCAGTACAAGAATTACTATAAAAACTCAGAACTTTTTCAAAGCAGTTGACTTACTGTCTTGTAGACATCCACAGTCTCAATAAACATATCCATCAAGGCTTCATTGGGGAAGCTGTGATAACAGATTTTGACCAAACTAACAAACACAAAAGCTAAGAAGATTTCCTATATATTTTTCTTTAATTTTCAAAGGGTTTTTGTTTTGTATTTTATCAAAAGTCAAGTTTTTTCATGTACAGTTTAAATTTTTTGTTTAGTTTTAATTAAATTTAAAAACTTTGATTGGAAGACATTAATATATTGCCAAACCTGTTCTGGATTGCCATATCACGACAAGTTATTAGCAGATTTCCATTAACACTTGTAAAGACAGTAATTTCCCAGAGGATAAATGTTAATAAACTCCATGCTCTCCTCCCTTTTCCTCTAGCACCAGCATGAGACTGACATTTGTGGTTTCTGGTAAAATCCCTAACTATTGGATGGCTTGTTATAAATTCTGTAAGCTGCTCTTTGAGCCCCATCTTCCAGTCAAAATATTGTTCATGTTAATGCCTTAAAACCTACAAAAACACAGTAAATCTCCATCAGTTTTAGTTGTCTTGTGTCCTAATTAGCCAAAATTAGCATGTTAAACCCAGATAAGGGTGGTCACTGAAATCCTGATTGAACTGGTATTTTAAGCATGCTGATGTTAGTAATTAGCACAAAACAACACTTTCCCTGAAGACTCGCAAATCCATTAGATGGTGTTTTGGTTTTTAGAGGTCTATTGTTATTTTACATTAGATTTTACAGAGGTTTGCATTTAATAGACTTAATTTGGACATTTGGTTGTGTACCATCAGAGAATGTGTTAATAGATAGATAAGAGAGAGAGAGAGAGTATGGAAGGAAAAAGGTTACCAAGATGCCCTCAGACAACATTTTTATTAAAAGGGAGGTGGGAGAGAGCACTAAAGAGAAGAGGAGTAGGGAGGTGAAGGGAATGTAGAGGAAACTGTTCCTTCACAAAGCTTTTTAAATAGAGCTGGTAAAATCCTCCAAGAGAATTCACTGACCACTGTTTCAGTATTTGAGCAATCCTAGAGAGCAGAGAGGAAGGAAAAAGCTCAAAGGGGGCAGTGAAGAGGAAGTGTAGATCAACAAACTGAGAGGGTGCAAAAAGAGGGAGTGGTACATGAGGAAAAGAAAGTGATCCAGGCTTAATTTTCATGTTGATAATAAATCCAGCTGAATTATGCCACTGATTGTCCAAAACCACGTCCTGTGGATAGTTAAAGAAGGAATGTTCCCAAATGGTACAATATGATAGTCTGGTAGTTTGTCTGAGGCCTGAGGTGAAAGAGAAGAAAAAGCTGCTCACCTTATGGCAGAGCTGTGTAAATAATGATTACTATTTTCTTAATTTGTTTTTTTACGATTTTAAAAAATGAAAAATATCCTCCTCATAAAATCCCAGTGCTCAGGATGACCTCATCAGCTGTTTGATGTGTATGACAAAATGTTGAAAACACCCAAATTTTCAGATTTGTAAACCTGGTGACATATTTTCTACTAGTACTACTAGTACTTTTACTCGTACTTTAAGCTGACAGTTACTTTTCTATCTAATAATCTGTTGGTTAATGGTTAATTTATCAGTAGACTAGTTTACTAAAATTATCCTCATTAAATCCCCTCACACAGAATGAAATGTTAAAAAAGAGGGGTCAACAACTCCTCATTAAGCTCCTGTTAGGGGTACGCACATGCTTAAGGATGAATTATAATGGCTACAAGGCAGTAAAGAAGGAAACCAACATTTTTAGTGAGTAATGTCCAGGAAAAGAGAAGGTCAATAATGGCTGAACTGTGTAAATTTAGCTAATTATTAATGGTTTATCTGGAATGTGAAGGATAATTCATTAAACCAGGTTGAGGATCTGATCTGTGCATACTAATGCTTCAATCAATATGGCCCTTACAAGACTCTCAGCTACTGCCTGTAATATTCTTCCTTGAAAGACTGCAAGTGATATGTAAGTTTAAAGAGTGTATTTATAGAATGAAACATAATATAAGTTTTTTTTAAAAATGCTCTTTCGATCATCACCACTTTGTCTTATCTGGTGACATGTGCTTCATAATGTTGTGATATACTTTCAAATCATGGTATAACTGATTTGGTATAACTATGATGTAACCGTGTTAGCTGACCTGAGGTCACCTGTGTATTTTTATAATGTTGTGCAGTACATATTAAATTCCATTAGACGATATGTAGCAGTTGTCTATCAGTCATACAATTAGTTGGAACTGGCCAGCACCACATTAGGAAAATCTTTTGGGTTTGGACGACATTCATTCCTCTCAAAATAGCTACTGACAACATGGCCCTGAGCCTGATGCTTAATCTGAAACACTTAAGTGAAGCTCCTCTTAGAAAAGATGAGTGAATGTTTGTAAAGGTGTATCTCCAACCTGAAATGTCTTCAAAGCTGACGTAGCAAACAGAACGCCTGAGTGCTTTGACTGTTGTAGCAGTCTTCTGTCATACAGAGCAACTGTGTGTATTTTGTTGCCCCTTAGTGGTGGGAACCAGTCAGAACACACTGTTCTGCTGCAATGCAGACCAAAGAAATTCATGTGTGAATTAATGTGTCTGAATGATAGTGGTTAGAAGAGGTTGACCTTTCAAAATAATATCTAAAGTTATTAAATGTCCACATTGTTGTTATTAAACCTACTATCAGTCAGCTTCAGCCGGCAGAGCTTCTGAAACACCTTCGTTTCTTTGTTGACAGAAGTCGTGGCAAGCAGAGGATGTCAGTGACTCAGTCCCGAGAGAGCGAGCCCTGAAAACGGTCAGTTTCCAGGAGTCAGTCAGCGTTATCACTGACAGGCCTGCAGCCATGGAACTGGAGAGCCAGCAGATCCAGCACGACTGTCTCAGCAGTCCCAGTAACAGAGCCCACAGTCCAGTTGGAATGAAAGTAGAGACTCCTGACAGTGAGGTGGTGCAGGTATGCAGATCAAAACAAGAGTTAACTAAAACGTTTTAACTTCTTGTTTTATTATTTGAAATTGGCAGCACATTCTGTCACAGTCTTTTTCAGTAATTTGAAACATGACTGTTGTTTCCACAGGAGATCTGCTACCTGGACCAGGTGTTAGATGCAGCCTCAGAAACACCCACAAATGGGAACTCCTCTCTGTCACGTCACACCAAACCGATCAGCATAGATGGAACTTCTCCTTCTGTGTGTGTGTCACCCTCCTCCCCTGTCAATCACCACTCGATCATTGTGGAGGGACAAAAACAAACCACGTTTCTCCACCAGGACGAGTCTGCCGTTAAAACCAACGGCCACGTCCAGGGAGACGAGTCTGGGGGCAGCAGGGCAAAGTTTGAGCTGCGAGCATTTCAGGAGGAGAAACGCCCAGCAAAGCTGTTTACCCCTGGAGAGGAGCAGCAGGTCAGGGTGACGAGGAGACGTCCCTCAGAGGAGGTAAAAGGCTGCTGGATAATGTATCAGACTGTAACAAATACACTATTCAGAAAGACAGCCACAGGAGACTACAGTTTGTTTTTATCAAATCAAGTCTTATGAAATAAAAATGATGTTAAAACAAGCAAAAATGAGTTACTTGGGGTAGGTTTACCCCATTCACTAGCATGCTTTTGTTTATAATGATAAATAATCATTCTAACACGAAAAACAACAAAATGAATGAAAGGATTAGTACTTAATGTAAAAAATGTGCTTGGTTTCAGTTGCTCAATTTAGGCCTACTGTTAGAGACCAGTGTTCCTTCATTATTACTATACAAAATATAAAACACCTGGAAACATTTTTTTGTATTATTATATTTTTGGTAAAATGTACAACCTACATAAGTAGAAAGGTCATGACTGAGATCACTGTAATGTTACTGCCACATAAGACTTCATATTGAATTGTGAAATACAGGCTTAAAGGAA
Organism: Etia nguti; assembly: GCA_015106755.1. Classification (NCBI taxonomy): domain Eukaryota; kingdom Metazoa; phylum Chordata; class Actinopteri; order Cichliformes; family Cichlidae; genus Etia; species Etia nguti. The sequence continues at coordinate 26,241 of VUQG01004218.1, forward strand.
GGAATTTTGAAATTGAAAGTGTGTGGCAACTTTCAGTGACTCATGATGTGACATCAAAGCCCTAAAAGACGTATGTGGTAATATATATAGAAACAATGGTAATCCCCTGAAATTCTTTACATAGAAGGGGCTCATCAAGCTGTTTTGATACAAATTGTAATATTAAAGTGTCATACTAACACTAGGGTCCAAAATTTAACCTCCCAGAGGCCTCAGAAGAAGCCTGAAAACAGTGGCACCCTCCCACAATAGTTACACTCACTCATACACTAAAAGATTTGGCAAAGACTGGGGATTTTGCAAGGTTACTATTTGCAAGGAGTACAACTTAATTCCTTGAGAAATTGTTCCCGTCGTGTTGAAGATTTCCAAGGAAGAAAAACTGCTGAGTAATGGAACAGACACAGAAAGAGCTTTAGTGGTTTGTTCTGAAAAAAAAAGACAGCTCTGACTGATATTTATGAGCACCTTACACTGAATGATCGAGACACAACTTTAGTAAAACTGCTGTGATTTTACCGCAACGCTATTGTGTGACACTGACTTTGCTTGAAAAGCTGTTAGCATTACTTGTAAGATGGCATCAACCAGTACACAATACACAATAAAAACTTTCTTTGTTTCGTTGTTGGTGCACTAGTTTATTGGAAATTCTCTTTGTACATTTTCACACTCTTCTTCTCCTGGTTTGTTTTCCCATGTCAGGTTCAGGAATTGGAGCGTGAGCGTCAGGAGCTGATCAGAGATCAGGCAGTGAAGAAAAACCCTTCGATTGCCCAGCGCTGGTGGAACCCTCCTCAGGAGGTAGACCCCCATTTAATCTCTGTTTTGTTTCCTTTTTTTAATTTAAACCTAGTTGTCTTAATGAAAAATTGATTGATTTTTCATTTTGTTGTTTCAAATCGTTCAAGATCCCTTTGGAAGAACAGCTAGAGGCAGATAAGCTTGAGTCTCTCAGGAGGTACCAGGAGAGGAAACAGCAGCGACAGAATCACACTTATGCATACACACAGGTAAGACACACAAACACATCCACAAAACAAAGGAGCTCAAGCTCACACACTCAAACTTTTTTTATTTGACTGTGAGGAGGCATGATAAATTTGGATTGTGATAGATAAAATAAAGATTCTTAAGCCTTGTTGTTATGCGGTTTTCTAATTTTTCTTTTGTATTCTGTACTCTCATCTGTGTTGCAGCCTCAGGTGTCAGGCCCCCCCACAGTGGTAACCCTTGACTCGGAGCTAACCAGGAAGGAGGACATCGTGGAAGACCAGATCAACTTCTCGTCTGCCAGGAAGCAGTTTCTGCAAGGGGAGGCTACCAAAAAGGACGTAGGTCCTCACATATACTCCGCCAAACCCTTCTCGAAATCCACAGCCAGGGGCAGCCACGGGAGTAGTGACATTGTTGCAGAAACTGGGGAGACGCATGTGACCTGGTCTGATGAAAGAACTACAGACGAATTCACATGTGCACGAGCTGTTATGACACTCCTACCTGAGGAAGAGGAAGGAAAAGGTCATTTCCATCCAGCTTTTCACCCAGAGGAGTCTGACTCAGGACTGGACGAGTTATCGGTCCGCTCTCAGGACACTACTATATTTAGCTTGGATAATGTTTCCGACAGCGGGGCTTCGCTACCCCCTACGCCATTGCCACTTACCCCTGTGTCACCACCTACCCCTCAGCCAACTACTCCAGTCAACGGGCAGACGAGTGGCAGTCCAACAGAAGATGAGCTGGAGTACCACGCTGGGGTTCTTGTTCAAAATGCCATCCAAAATGCCCTAGCAGCTGAAAACGGAGAAGACTGGCAGCAAGCTGACTTTAATTCTTCACAGCTGAGCACCCCTGGATCTCCATGCTCTGCATCCACAAGCAGCCCAGTGCCAGTTTCTTCCTCCCCTGTGTCTTCTGGTGGAGCCCCCAGTTTCCAGTCACTTGTGTCCTCCAGTCCTGCGCCATCCAACCCATCCCCACAGCCAGACAGGCAGCCAGTGGTGAGAGTTGTTTCCCAAGAGAAGCCATCAGAATCACAAGAGGCTCAGAAGCAACAGCAGGCCCCAAGTCCAGCACAATCACAGCTCCAGACACCTTCGCCTCCACCATCTCAGCCTGTTTCACCACCACAGAGGCCCAGAGACGGAGGCCCCAGGATCAAAATCCAGTCCTCCTACACCAGAGCGCTTGCTTCATCAGCTCCAGCCCCAGCTCCTGCGCCTGTGCCTGCTCCTGCCACAACAGCTCCTGTCTCCAGGCCAACCCCTGTATACCGTCCCCCGTCTCCTCCAAGCCCAGAGAAGCCAGAGTTCAGCTACTTCAGTAAATACTCAGAGGCAGCTGAACTGCGTAGCACGGCAGCAGCAGCACGAGGGCCAGAGGTGGAGGCGGCTAGCGGCCCGTTCCGCCTGCGCTCCAAGAAGCAGCGAACTCTGTCCATGATTGAGGAGGAAATCCGAGCGGCTCAGCAGAGAGAGGAAGAACTGAAGAAGCAGAGGAAGGCGCAGCCTACCGTTGTTGTCCGCCCCAGCAGCACTTCCAGCAGTAGTCACGGACCTGTGAGGACGGGAATGCGGCACGCCACTATTTCCCCCGCAGATAAGATGAAGAGCAACAGTTTGCCAGCTAGACTCACATTGACAGCACGGACAGCGCCAGGTCAGTTAGTACTGCAGGTCCTCACAAGGGTTATACAGTCATCATATTAACCTGCTTATTAGTTTATTTTAAATGCCAGAATATATTCCCATCAACCTCAACATTACTCAGTTGGAAAGCTAATGGGTCAATATTAGCATGCAAATTTGCTGTTTATGAATTGCTGTGACTAAAAGAAATAGAGTTTTCTTAGCTTTTCCATAAGAGTTTTGTTAGATTAAAAAAAGTGCCAAGATTTAAAATTATTTAATTAACGTCCAGGTAATTCTAGCTGGGTTTTGCAGACCAACATCTATGTCGCCTTTTTTTGAGGACTGCACGCATACCCATAATCCTTTATAGGTGCTTTCACATGTGCTGAAACCCATTATTTTCAATGGCTTGCACCACACAATGATAATATGTTGCAGACAACAAAAGGGAGCCATGCAACCAGCAGCAGGAGGAAAAGTTCATATTGTATCTCTGAACTGAATTATTCTATAGCGTTTGAGTTTGCATCAAAACCATAGGAGGGAAAGCCCTATGTTGGAAACAGTCTAAAAAAGGGCTGGCTGTAGCTCAGGAGATAGAGAAGGCCATCTGCTAATTGGAAGTTGGTCAGATCCATCCCTTGCTGCTCCAGTCTGTGTGTCAAAGTATCCTTAGGCAAGAAACTGAAGATTAAAATGCTCTTTAATGCGTCCATCCGAGTATCTATGTGTGTGAATGTTAGATAGAAAGCACTTAGGTATAGAAAAATTGCTTGTGTGAATGGGTGTCAATGAGGCATGTTGTATAAAGCCAGATTTTGAGTGCTCGAGTAGAAAAGTGCCATATAAGAATCAGTCAGTCCAAACGTCCACAAAATGACTACTTGCATGCTCTTTCCTCAGTCGTAGCAGGCAGAGCACAGGTTTTCTGTGCCTTATGTATATCTAAGAACAATAGCTTTGGCTCCAGACGATGAAAATGTAACAATAATTAAAAAGAAAAGAACTAAAAAAATGTTTAAATAACCCATAGTATGGATTTTTTTTGGGGGGGGGTTGCAGGAAAGATTGAGAAAGTTCGACCTGCACCACCTGTCTCCCCCTCGACCTCTGAAGGAGCCCTGTCTGATGCTGGCAGTGAGGACTCTGGAGGATCACGACCCAAAAACTTCATGCAGACTCTTATGGAAGACTACGAAACACACAAAGTCAAGAGGAGAGAGAAAATGGAGGACAACAGTGTAAGTATTTCAACCCAGGGAAAGATAAATGACTACACACAGAATAAGAGAAAGAGACTGAGGTTCTTTTCACTGCAAAATCAAAAGCTTTCTGTTGCAGAAAACGTGTAATACAAAGCACAACAAACTAACGTAGTAGCTGTGAGCATCAGTTATTATAAATCCCCCCTATCTCTGTGAAAGTGTCAAGAGATGACCCAGTTTGTCACATAATATGTGATTGTTCAGCTGGGCTTTGGTAAAATCACCTCCCCTAAATGCCAACACCCGTGACCTGGTATGAGCACATACTGTACATCACAAAAGGGAAATTCCCAGCCTGGAAGAGAAGAGAGTCAAACAGTCAGAGTGAAAGTAAGAGGGGCTTTCTGTCCTGACCCCATGTTTTTGTCTATTTTTTTTTTTTTTTGTATTAAGTGTAATTTCGACACCAGAATACTCATGCATTCAAAACGGGGTCTCACGAAAAGGTGAAAGGTTTGGCACACAAACAGAAAGAAATTGTTGGAAATGTTGCGTAATCAGAAATGACAGACACAAGTTTCACTTTTCAGTTCATGAGCACCGCACGCTCAAGTTCACATTCACACACAGCAGATCCACTGGGAGGGAACGTTTCATTACAGCTGCTGTAAGATCACATACTTCAAGTTACTTCACTGAATTTATTCCACTCAGACATCTCTGCTGCAGAGTTGTTAGCTGCTGATGTTGTTGCTAATTGTGCTGTTGTTTATCCATGATGACATCACATGTGTTGACTTCATGTACTGTTGCTTCTCTCCTGCTGCTCGATCAGTATGCCCATTTGTTGCTGGCTAACGAGGTAACCACTGAGGTACCTGAGGAATCTCTTCACTCCTGTAACTGCCTTTACTGACAGACCTGGGTCAGACCATACACATTACATTCCAGCATATAACAGAGTCCAAGTAGATGGCAAAAATCAGCTTTATGCAGTGCTGTGCAAAACTTTCAGGTACTAAAAGTGAATTAAGGATGGATTTAGATCTACTTCCATAAAGCTTTCTTCGGGGTACAATAAAAAGAAATGTGGTTAATATTTAGTGTGAGGACCCTTTCCATTTACAGCATCATGGCCTCTCTGGATTCACACTAACTATTTCTAACTCAGTGTTGATACCAGGGTGAGCTCGAATAGTCAGTTTTATTTAGGAAGAGTATTTGGACTAAGTGGCCCATGGGAGCCATACTAAGAGCTGGCTGGATTCTCTAAAGACTCAGGAAAAGTGCTTCAGTGCTTCTATTACCCCATTAGCTGAGAATATACTGGATTATCCTCTATGAAAGAAAAGAAGAAAGGAATCTCTAAATATTAGTTACAGTTATTAATGTGGTTTCCATTTAATACCATAACCTGCTGTTATGTTTTGAACATCCTCAAACTCCCAGCTGAGCAATGAACATGAAGCTCCTGTAATAAAACCTTTATATTAAAAAAATAGCTCTATTAAAATAATCAGAGTGAGTTTAAATTTGCATTACTTGTGTCTGTCTCATTGGAAGTCGTTGGGATCATAATTTGTTAATTGTACTTTGGGTCCCTCATTACATTCAGTTATTAATAATAAGAGTCTAAATGTGTTAATTACCTAAAACTTTTGCACAGAAGTGTAGCGTATGTCAGTATCACCTGAAGAAACTGCCTATTCACAGTGATTTTGACTTCCCGAGTCCAGTTACAGAGTCAGAATGAGAAGAATTTCACTTCCACTTTGTTTTCATCTTCTAATTGTCCTTCAGTCAGTCTTTGAGAAATGAAACCAGTGCAGACAACGTAGATGGTAGATTGGAAACCATAGACAGGGCACTTTCTGAACAAAACCCACATGTGTTTTTATGTCTGCTCCCAGGTCTGGTTGTACTCTCATTTCCTTGTTCTGCTCTGTGGTGTTGGTGCTGGTGCTGCATGTGCTTGTCCGTGGATTTGGTGTGAACCTTTAATCCACAGATTCCAATCTGTGTACGCTCTGTATAGAGTGTCAATTTAAAAAGCTTATTTCAATATTTAAAACAGAAGGAGCCATTTTAATGGTGCCATATAGCTGTATATAATAAATATGTTTGTAAATGATATTCAAAAATATGTAATTGTGTTAAAAGATACGGTACTTGGATATGCTTCAATCTGACACTATGTAATTGGCCTGAGCTCTGAGAACCTCATGCCCATACTTTTCTATCATCATGACTGCTGTCAGCACTCTGCCACTACCCACAATCCACTTCACCTACACCCTGTCCTGAGCTACCCTGGATTCCTGTTGACAAAGAAATCTTTTCTCCTTGTCCTTGTCTGTCTGCTTGAAGGTTGATTGTAAGTATCAGCATGGGTGTGGGAGAGGAATAACGACTGGACACGTTTAATGTGGTGTTCAAGCATGAATTTTCCCTGAAATGGAGTAAAGTTACTTTTGTTGTTGCTGTCAGACACTGCAGGTGCTCTTTATTTTGGTCATTTAATTAAAGTGATTAGATGTGCGCGCCCCCAGTGTTTGACATACACTGCATGTCATGTTGAAGTCACTGTGGTGTGCGTGTTTTGGGGGTTTTATTTTATTTTTTTTAATGTTTTGTAACAATTACATCGCTCCCGGTCGCACTTGCATCTGATAAGTTGCTTTTTAATCGTCAGGTTCTGGAGGCCACTCGTGTGACCAGGAGGAAAAGCGACATGGCACTGAAGTGGGAAGCCGGCATCTATGCCAATGAGGAAGGCAAGGAAGAAGAGGAAGAGGAGGAAGAAGAGGAGGAGGAGGAGTAAAAAGCTCACTTCAGAGACTGCTAACAGGCCAATTGGAGAGAATGAAGGAAGAGAAAGACTGAAGGAAAAGTGACAAAGCAGGAAGGAAAACTATTTATTTTATTAAGAGTATCTGAAGATCACATGACCCCAGCAGTGTGAACCAGTGGGGCTTTTTGGACCTGAAAACTGAAGGTATATTAGCATGTTAAGTGGCTGAGGATGTGGGAGATATGTGAAGGTGGTCAGCAATGGAAGAGACACTTAGAAGAGGTTTAATGGTGGTTTTAGAGCAACGTTTAGTGTTTTTAATAGCTGGTAGATGCTAAATGACTGAAATATTCTTAGGATTTTTCACCTTTATGCTATTATTCAAATAAGATCTAAAGCTTTTATTTTGACTGGTTGCCTGAGACTCTCTGATGGTGGTTTCATCTGCGCGTGCTCTATAATAACCGCAGTAATCTTCTGAAAGTGTGGAAAGCTTTTA
>VUQG01004218.1:33388-50709 GCA_015106755.1 Etia nguti
GAAAGCTTTTAACCAAGAGGACGATATAAAAGATAGGCAGATGCAGCTATTCAAACAAAAGAAAGTTCTGAGAGGAAGTAGACAAGGAGAGGCCAGATCATCCTCTTATTTTTTGTAATTTCAGAAATAATTTTACCTGGATTTACTGCTGGAAAGCTGCTGTATTTTCCAGGAACCGAACCAAAAGGTGCCCCAAAGCGTCACTTTCAGAGCCCATAATGGCACAGTGCAGATATGACACAAGTTTGACCCGCTTGCCAGGAGCTTTTGCCTTCTTGTCAAGCCTCTTTACTGAATTTTGAGGAGTCAGCATCCTTTATTTGTTAAATGCTAGTCAGGAAATTTGCAAAACTAGCAAAACTAAACTTGCCTTAGACCGCCAGTGCTTGTCGGTGCACGGTATGTATTGTATCCTCTCCTATCCTGTATTACTACACCGTCGGTAGACCTTAGAGAAAATAAGCAACCACCTTAGATAGAAAGTTTGCCTGTAATCGCTTTTTTTCCAGTGCAAACAGAAAGAAACGTGGGGGGGGGGCGTCTACCTGCTGGTAGTGCTTGCACCATTTGAGTGAATGTGTGTATTAATTAAAGGGCTGGGTCAGGGGTTTTATATTCAAAAAAATCACTTATTTTACCTTTGTTGGCTACGTCGCTTTGTTGACCTGTGCTTTCTGATGATGTAAGCAGTTGTTTCATGTATTATACTGAGGTAGGACTGTGTATTTGACCTATGAACGTCTGTATCTACTTGCTAGCCGAGGATAAAGTTTGATGAAAAAAATAATGAAAAAAGGTTTTTATAAGAAGTTGTTATACCAAAACAGAATGTTATTTAGAGAAAACCCGCCAGCCTGAGCTCTTCATGTCCTTTTTAAGGGGTACAAATGTGCAAATGGATTCATACTCCTTTCCTAACCTGAAACAAACACAGCTGAGAAAAAAAAAGGCGCAGTGGCAAAAAGAAGGCAATAAAGGTCTTTCGAGACACTGAACAGACCTGGGCTGTAAGTTGGGCTTGTAAGGGGTTTTTTGTTTTTGTTTTTTTACTAACTGTATTGTGACTGAATTTTGCAGAATGACATTGATTTTCTGATTTGAAGTGTTGAGATCATACAAAGTGATGAGGAAAAACAGGATTCACCTTCAAGAGTAAAACAGTAAATACACTTTAACACAACCACACTTCTCCCTGGAGTATAACAGACTGTCTTTAATTTAAAATGAAAAGTAGAAATGTGTCAAACTGGCTGTGGAAACGGTATTTCTGAACCACTTTTGATTGTATTCCTCTGTCGGAGCCTGTGACATTCGTTTGTGCGTCTGGATGTGAGGAGAAAAAAGTGTGTTTGTAAACCAAAAGTCACAGTTTTGACCTGTCCAAGTGTCCTTCAGCAAGGCAGCAACTTCTCTCTTTGCTTCCAAACACAATGAATGCACGCTGACCTAAACCACAGATGTAATTGCTGGACATCTACTAACCTATCAAGTTAAGCCAACCTTTGCAACTTATTCCACTCGGCTGTCTTGTGATATGCTTTGTGAAGAAAGCGTGGCACAAACGCCATAAACCAAAAGTGAAAACCAAGGACTCGTGCCTCTGCGGTGTCCATTTCCACCAAACCCGAAACAAATAATATTAAAACCCACACATATGTTCCAGAGAATCATCCAGATTCTCCTTCCAGGGTCCTCTGTGGTACAGCAGAGGTGCAGTGTCTTTAACGCTGGTATGAGATTATTTTTGATTTAAAGGCTAAAAGACAACAGGACGGAAAAGGTTTTCATCCATGTGGGAACCAATCAGAGTTCTCATTAGAGTCGCTTTTGAAACGTACACACAGAGGAATTATTGAATGGTGTGATTTATTATTATTATTATTATTATTATTATTATTATTATTATGCTTTTGATGTTTGAATTTATGGTGCAGAGAGGATTTTATTTATCATTTTAAATGCTGGTAGCTTGTTTTCGGCCTACAGAGCTTCTCCAGTGTGGGACTCACGCTGTCTGTGTGTGATAAAGCAATCTTATTAATACAATATAAACACAGTATATCCCCTGTTCCTATGTTAACCACTTGTATGCTCATACTCTGCTTTGTTATTTTATAGCACATGTAAGGCTCACAGTTACACACCCACTATACATATTATGAATATTTTCTCATTAAAAACAAAACCTGTACATGTGGGCTTCCTGAGTGGTTCATTTGCATGTGTTTTCAGTGTTAATACTGGAGGTGGAGGTGGGGGGATCCTTTCATTGTCCATATACATACACTAACCAAAGGGACACTTCATTAGGTACACTTTGCTGTGACCCTATCCTCTGAATTTAGCAGCAGAGATTGAGACCAGGCAGCAGTTTTTCTAATCTTCTATTGTCCAGAACATCTGACTGATGTCCCACCAGGATAAGGCCCAGAGGAATACCCAGGATGCGCTGAAGAAGAAGAGATTGGCTTGGAAATGCTTCGGTGTGCCCCACTGAAGAGCTGGATGAGGCAGTCGAGGAGAGGGAGGTCTAGGCTTCACTTTTGAGACTGCTGCCCCCGTGAGCAGTTGGAAACGGATGGATGGATGGATATTGTCCCGTTTTGGTGTACAATAGAATTTCAATCTCCATTTCCTGTTCTAAGCTGACAGGAGAGGCACCTGGTGTGATCTGCTCCTGTAGCCCATCTGCTTCCGTGGTTAACTGAATTACTGTTTCCATCCTATCAGCTCAAAGCAGTCTGGGCATTCTCTGACATCAACAGGGCATTTTCATCCAGAGAACTGCCACTTACTGGATGTTTTCTCTTTTTTTGGATCGTTCTCTGTAAACATACGAGCAGTTTGTGAAATATCCAGACCAGCCCATCTGACATCAACAACCATGCTGTGTTTAAAGTCACTTAGATCATATCTTCCTAACTCTGATGCTCAGTTTGAATTTAAGGTCTTTTTTGACTATGTCTACCTGCCTAAATGCTTTGAGATGCCTCCATGTGATTGGATGATAAAGGAGTAGTTGAACAGGTACCCACTGACTTGGCCAGGGAGTATACAAAGAGTACACTTTACATTACAAACATTTTGAAGGAAGTATGTTTTTTTCATGACTGGCACGTTTCAGTCTGTCTCATTATCGGAACCGAACTGAACTAGCAAACACTTCCTTGACATCTGTTTGATTTCTATTTATGAACTGCAAGCAGCAGCTTTTGAAAGTACCTGGTGGTTAGTGCATTGTTGAGCTTGTGAGAACCCCATTGTGAATGCACTTTTTTCAGTTCAATTATTTCTATTAACATACAACAGATACCACTCTAGCAGAAACCTATCCACAAAGACTGCAGTCACTGCTGTTTGTTGGAAAGAAATTAAATTTTTCCTGGTTCAGGCTTCTCCTGTTACAGGATTACCTGCTTTCTGGTTTACGTTGAAGTGAGCTGACAGTAATGTTCGTATATGTGCTGTTGTATGTATGTGACATCTACTTCGCCTTCAGCTCTTCATAGATATTTACAGGAACTGCCTGTTTAATTTGGCTTTGCAATACCTGTGTAATTACATGGGTGCTTCGTGCTCTGTTTTTTTTTTTCTTTTTCAGCATTTTTCAGATTATAAAGTCACACAACTGATAATTTATTTAAAAGTGTAAATGAAAATGAAAGTATACCAACTGAGATGGATTAACTGCCTTGAATGGGTTCATATCTAATGTCATGTGTTGGATTGCAGTTCAGATGTGTTTCAGTTTTATATCTCAAACCTAGATAAATGCAACGAGAGATGATTTGTGTGGAGATGTAATAGGGCGCACAGAGAAATGGTCATGATGAAAATGTAAACAGTGGCCCAGAGACTTATGAAAGAAGATGGTTTCCTAAAATCTGACAAACAGTGCACTGAAGCCAGCTGATCACCAGCAGGGGATCAGGAAGTGGGCGTGTTTCCTCGGTCCAGCTGCTTATTTTGAAGCACACGCGCACACCCTTCACTTATTACTGACGGAAGAAGTCCTAGAGGACAATCGTCTTTATTTGTTACAAAGTTACAGTAATCCAGATCATGGTGGTACCGAACTTGTGTCAAGCAGTCTTCGCGATGCTTCGGCAGATCGAGCCGATAATCGTGCTCGAACAGCTGGGCAGCACTCTCTTTGATACCGCGCTGCAGATGGTGGTCAGGGACCGCTGTGTCAACGCTACCGACCCGGGCCACTCCAGCGAGGACGCCCAGCAGAAAGCCATGACCGACTTCTACATGATCAACAACCTCATTATCCAGCTGACTCCCATCTTTCCTGCGCTGTTCCTGGCCAGATTGAGCGACCGCGGCCGGAGGAAAGCCCCCATCGTGTCACCCCTCACCGGCTACCTGCTGTCCAGGGTCATCCTGCTCCTGGTGGTCGTTCTAAAATTACCGCTGCAAGTGATGTTCGCGGCGGGGACTCTCCTCGGGCTCTCCGGCGGGTTCACCGCATATTGGCCCGGTGTAATGACTCTAGCTTCGCTCGGCTCCACGGCAGCCGACCGCTCCAAGGTGAGTTACAGGCGTGCTGCAGCTCAAAAGACGTGGAAGGAGCGCAGGGAGAAGCCTCAAAATAACTTACTTTCAGTCACAAAACTTTGTGTTTGACTGTAAGACTGATGATAATGTGCAAAAACTAAGAAGTACAAGTATATAAACGAATGAGATGGGCAATTAAAGACTTTGATTTTCATTTCTTTTCTTTCTTTCTTTTTACGAGGTTTTTCAGTCTTTCGCTTGTAATTTTTTTTCTAGGGATTTCCCTTATTCAAAAATAGCACAATTGGTCGATATATGAGTCTGCGTCACCTCTTTTAACTAAATCTATGCAACGCAGATGTTGTACCTAAAAGAAACACAGTAAAACTCAAATATATATTCAGTGAACTTCAAAAGGTAAGCTTAAACTTTTAACATAAAGCCATAAACACTTTCCCCCCTCTTAGTCTTAGGGTACTGTGCTACAGGAAGCACGTTATATGCACACAGGCGGTCAAAAAGATAATTACGTTTAATTACCAAATCACCCAGGGGTTAGCCCCCTCTTCTGTGGAGCAAGCTCCCAGTCTGGATTCCCTCTCTAATTTTAAGATTAACTTTAAGACTTTTCTTTTTGATAAAGCATGTTGATAGTTCTAGATCAGGTCACCCTGAATCTTTCCTTAGTTATGCCGCAATAGGCCTAGAAAGCTGGGAGCTTCCCGTGATGCACTATTTCATCTTCACTCCCCGTGTTAATAAACCAATCTGCATGTAGTCATTAGTTATTATTAAGTTATTATTACTACTCTTGCTCTCTTCCACAGTGTTTCTTTGTCCTGTTTCCCTCCCTTCACCCCCAAACCGGTTGTGGCAGATGGCTTTTACACCCTGATTCAGCTGAATTGAACTGAAAATAGAAAAAGGTTTACTTAAATTGATTTGTATTAAAAGAAATAACGCCAGTATCCCCTTGCAGGTGTTGATGAGGGTGGAGTTCACCTATGGTTTAGCAGGCCTGGTGGGCAGCCTCGTTTCTGGCCATCTGTTCCACCTGTACAGCTCCAGTTTGGGACATGGGACAGTCCTGCTTATCATCAGCACACTGCTGCATCTCCTCTGCCTCTTACACTCCATATTCCTGCTGCAGGTCAGTGTGTGCATGTGAGGGGGTTCAGAGGGGGCGGGGGTCCAGTGTAGCCATGTGTTTTTTGTCTATTTCTAATCAGATTGTTTTTTATTCTTGGACTCTATTAGAGCAGCTTTGCCTTCGTGAACTTTGTTTTTAGCTCCTCCCCCTTTAAGGTAACTTTTTTTTTCTGATTTTCTGACAAAAGGGCTCTGAACACCAGGTAGATGGGCCTTCTGTGCTGAGATAACCACATTCGGAGGTTCTGATCTTACTGACATCATACAGAGCCAAAAGTAGAAAAAAAGTAGAAGACCCCTTTTTCTTTTTGGTGACCTCACCATGACCTAATTATATGATGCTAACAGTAACAGTACATTTATGACATAAAATAAAGAACAGCAAATTAAGGCCTCATTAAATATATGTGTACAGCTGTAATAATAATCTAAATAATTATATTAATCTGTAATTATGTGTCTTATAACTAGAACCATCTTTATTCATGTTCTGCCTTCAGTTTTATCCACAGGTACTCGCTCTACCACCTCGCCAAGCTTATATACCACGCATGTCCGTCTTTATTAAAGGTGAAAGGCGTAAGCAACAAAGAGCCAGAGGAGAACCGCCACCTCCTGTTTCACGCCTCCACTAACGCTCCAGTCGTCGAGGCTCCTGTTGAGATAAACAGGGTGAACGTGGCTCTGCTGTTCCTGGCTGCCATCCTGTACGACTTTGCAGTGGGCGGAGCCATTGAAGTACTGGGCGCCTTTGTGCTGAAAGCACCACTCAGCTGGGACGCCACTCTAGTAAGTTTTTTACCTCCTGTTTTTGTGATTTGATGTAAAATAAATAAATAAATAAAGATGGGCTAAAAGTAACACTCCTAGCTTTAACTCTATTTTAAGTAGAGGGGACAATTCTGAATATTGGTGTTTAAGCTTAGCCATCAGTTACCATAGACAGCATAAAATATGGCTTGTGATTGGTATGTTGTTAGCTAATGAGCACACCCTTGTTCAGCCTCCTCTCTGACTGTAATTATGACTTTAATCTTTTGAGGCCTGTTTTCCCACAAATGTCTATGCAGCCAGGAGTGTTTCTGCAACCAGAGGAGTCGCCCCCTGCTGATCATTAAAAATAATGCAGATTTAAGGCGCTTGAGCACAAATGCCATCTGTTCTGTTGTCCATGCTAGTTGCACAGTCTGTTTATTATTGCCTCTCTATCTCTGAACATCTCTCCCTTATTTTTTTCTCATTTCTTTTCCTGTTTCTTCAGGTGGGGTACGGGAATGCAGCAGGCTGTATGATCTTCCTCAGCAGTTACATCGGTGTCATCGGGTTTCGACGCTGCTGCAGCGACACCTCGCTGATTCTGATCGGCATGGTGTCCTTCGCCGTCGGGATTTACTTCATGTCCTTTGTAACGACGACCCTGACTTTCTACCTCGGTAAGAACAAACATCTTTATAGTGAGTTTGTGGTGGATTCGCAGCTAATAGAGACACTTCATCCAGAAGATTTGAGGCAGGTTAAGAGCTCATGCCACGCCCACAGGCCACGCCTTTTACTTCAGTTTCTCCTATGAACTTTAAACAGAGTAAAATACGCCCCAAGTTTAGCTCACCAGGTTGAGCAGGTGACCACATATCATAGCCTCCTAAGACCCTAACTCTTCCAGAGCATGCATTTTTAATTTCTCTTTGATATTTGGGCATATTGGGGCCCGATGAATGTAAAAACAAAGAATTATCAGATTTTATTTTTTTACCTGATTTTTGTTTCTATGAAAAATGAGAGCCACAAATGAGGATATTCGTTTAAAATTTTGATAGAACAGTGGCAGTATAATGTCCTCGTAAGTGGATATCAGGCCCTTGTAGGTCAAAATTGAGTATTTTGGTCTAAATAATCCAAAATGTGATGTCCACATATGTGGACGCAGGGTCCTAGGAGGTTAAGGCTCAATGCAAGCCTAACCTAGGACGCTTTGCTGTGTGTTTTCCCCCACTTTCCAGTATAATCTTCGCGGTCATGTCAAAGAAAGATGGAAACTGCCCAAAATAATGTGGGTTTTTTTTAAGTGAGAAAATAAAAAACAATTGAGACGCTGAAAGCAACAAAGGCCCCGTTATGTGACTGCTCCTAACCTGTTCTTCACGTGACACTTGGTATTTTCTAAAAAAACAGGTCAGGTTTAGTTCCCAGAAGAGCTGCGTGTTCAGATTCCAATCGTTATTTTATTTTCACTTCGCCGAGTGGTTCGCACAGCAAACAGCAAATGGGGAAAAAAGAAATGGGTGTTTATGCTTTGATGGATTAGAAAGTTTGACTCAGCAAGCAAAAGAAGTTTGTGTGCTAAAATTCAAGCTGTTCATTCGAGTTTACGTCAGACCTAAAACATCACCATGAATCATAGGAATTTAGGAACCAAAACAAGGAACTAGGAGTGATTATAAGCCATAAACACTTTTTCCCCCCCTAGTCTTAGAGTACTGTGCTACAAAAGCATGTTATATGCACACAGGCAGTCAAAAAGAACATTACATTTAATTACCAAATCACCCAGGGGTTAGTTCCAACCAATTAAGTTTGATAAGGTTTATTTAACCCTTTCAGGCATGAATTATGACAACCTCAATCAGGATTTTTATTCATCTTTAGGCATGAAAAAAGGTTTTTTGAACTTTTTTTTAAACATGTACTTTTCAAAGAGTTTTTTACATGTCCACTTAGTTAGTCCACTAGCTGACCAGTGGGTGGAAGGGTATGGAGTGACACATCAGTGTCCAATGTAGTGGTTTATGTGCAAGTATACCATCAACACTGACACAAATACAAGAAAACAGCCTTTGAATAGCTGTCCACTGTAGTGACCACTATGCGTGAAAGGGTTAAATGATCTGCATTCTTGCAGAAGGCTAGGTAAGACATTCAATACTAGATGTGTACACCAGGCAAACAGCTAACTCAGCTAAAGCTCGCGGATAAACATGTGGAAATGTAGAAAGGGACATTTGTCAGCACTTGTGGTCTGGTCTATTTCCTGGCTATAAACAAATGAGATACCGTGTGTTAATTAGTGTTGGGGGTACAAAACTGGAATGGCTGAATGCAATATAAAATTCAAACTGTTATTACTCATCTTTTTGGCTAAATAAGTCTAAATAATAGCTTTTTGTTATTTGTACGTTTTTTTTATTTGCTATTTATCATACTGAACTTCTGAACATGGACAACTATATATATATATATATATATATATATATATATATATATATATTTGTATGTGTGTGTGTGTAAAAATCCTTAGTTCCAGTATTTCTTAGTCTGGTAAAAACTGTATTATAAACTGCCTGATGAGGCATTGATGGACATGGTCATTGAGACTTGGGATGTTTACAAAACAGTAAGTTGACTGCTTTAAAAAGTTGTGTTTTTATTCTGATACATGTGCTGATTTTTCTAAATCTTGCTTCTGACATATGCCCGCCATGCAATAATAATTTTACAAATATTTGAAAAGACTAATAACAGACAAAACTATAATAACTCATCCTGACTCTGTTCCCATTTCATCCTGGGATCAAACCAGGGATGTTTCGCTTGTTAGAAAAATGTGTTAACCACTACACCATGGACCCATTATATGAGCATTATAAACTCTTGAATGGTGTTAGTCAAACATAAAGTAGGTTAGCTCAGTATGATAAGTCGTGAATTTAAAGGTGTTAGGTTTTATGTGTGTGCCACCAGTGAGGTGTTTCTCTTCTTTTTTTTTTTTAAATCCTTTTTTCGCCTATTTTATATTTTGTCCATTTCTGTAGAAAACAATTTGTGAGCACAAACCTTTTCTTGCTATAAAGTCCAACAAGGAAGTCCAGATGACATTTGAGATGAGCAGATGTCAGTTTGACTTTCATTTTGACAATTATTGTTACAAAATTATTTGTATGTTGATATCTCAATAACTATATCTCAGTGACAAGACCACCAGCTGGCAGTTATTCAGCAGGGAGATATTTGGTGGGTCAATGCTGCCTGTGAAGCTGACCCGTGTCCCTCAAAGGATTTAGCCTCTGAATTGGGACGTTGTTTTAAAGCAAGGACTGCCGGATTAAAAATTAAACTTGTTTAAACACCAGGTGCGACCATTCTTAGCCAGAATGGGCAGCAGTAGCTGCATAGCTGTGGTCGGGTTTGGCGGGTTTGAAGAATTCATTAGGAAACAAAATGTTAATCATGAACTTTTTCTGCAGTCCGTGCACTCACCCTGTTTGCTCTCATCCCGATGACCACAATCAGATCTCTGCTCTCACAGCAGGTCCCAGCTTCTTCATGTGGTGAGTACACAGAAAGATCTTTGAGCACTTAACACACACTGTGTATTTCATTTTAATCTGACTTTGAAAAAGTGACAGTATTGGAGGCTGTCATTTGAGCACATGCTAAAGAAGATTTTGATGAATGTATAATAATGTTGCCTGAACACAATGGATGAAAACCCAGTCTTGTAATTCATAATACACTGGACAAATATTTACTGACTGCAGTATAAAAATCAATGATGGCTTCAGAGTTCGGAGAGCAGAGCGGGTTGAGAGTTGGCTGGAGTGATCTGTGGTTGTATTAATGCAACGACAACGTGACTTTTCCTGCAAGTTGTGTTTGCTGTCTGAAGGTCATTGATACGTTAGAAGGGGGAAAAAAGACTCACCGGTCCTGTTTATTTTTAATGCTCGTGAGAAAATACTGTGCCAGCAAAACGTTGTCATTATAGGCTGCTGTGCCACCAGTTTCATGACTCTTAAACAGGTTTGTCAACTCTGACGCATTTAGTTCATTGTCACATGCGTTACACTGCCCCATGAAAGAGCGAGGACCAAAGAACTTACTTAATGAAAAGACTATGTATGATTTAAACAGCTTTTTTAGTATTAGCTGTCACATTTTTCCACTTTATTTAGCATAAGCAAGAAGATTTTATAAACCAGATGTTAACAGGAGCCGTTTCTTGTTCCAGCTTTTTTTGTTTGCAGCTTTATAGGATTCAGATGTGCATGCAGGTGGCACAACGCTGAGGACTTCATTCATTATTCAGTCATAATGTAATCTTCGCACTCAGAGATAGGATTGTTCCATATAGCTGTCAGACACTGTTTTTTTGTTGTTTTTTTTAATTTAGCACATAATCAGATGATCCTCCACAAGCAAGCACTTGGTGAGAGTGGTAAGGAAGAACTCCCTTTTAACAGGAAGAGACTCAGGCAGGGGCAGCCATCTGCCATGACCAGTTGAGGGATGGGGGCATCATCCCTCAATTAGTGGAGAATAGAAGGATTGCTTTGTGAATTATGTGAAGCCTCACAGCAGTCAGAGCTTTTAGCAGCACTAAAGCGGATCCAGTTCTAACTGTAAGCTTTCTCAAAACAAAAACAAAAGAAGGTTTAAAACCTAATTTTAAAATTATAGTCTCCTG
Organism: Etia nguti; assembly: GCA_015106755.1. Taxonomy (NCBI): domain Eukaryota; kingdom Metazoa; phylum Chordata; class Actinopteri; order Cichliformes; family Cichlidae; genus Etia; species Etia nguti. The sequence goes on from VUQG01004218.1 coordinate 44,502, forward strand.
AAGCCAAACTGGGAGCTGGTTCCACAGGAGAGGAGCCTGATAGCTGAGGGCTCTGCCTCCCATTTTACTTTTAGGAACTCTAGGAACCACAAGTACGCCTGCAGCCCGAGGGTGAAGTACTCTTCTTCAATACTATGATACTGTGAGGTTTTATTATTCAAGAACTTTTATTTTATTAGATTTTTATATTCGGTGGTCTTGACTGCATTTCGAATACATCATAAGTAGAAAAAAACCTACGAACAACCTGGTAACAATGAAAATACATGTCGATGTGCCATAAACTGCTGAAGTTAGATAAATAATCATGACATATGAGCAGATTTTTAATGTATAAGAAATAACTAATAAGCAACAGATGGAGCCGATTTGGGCCCATAACCCTTAATTAATTGTTTGGGGTATTGTTGTGCTGTGGTGCTGTCCCACTAGACTATAGCTGATTTTTCTGTGCCCACTTGGGAACCAAGGAGAAGTTTTTTTAAACATCTTAATAAAGGAAGGCCTCGGGTGACAGGACCCGAGTGGTGGAACGCCACTAAAAACGATTCATGGACTCTGTTTTATTCCCTGACGAAGACCCGTGTGCCGAAACACGTTAGGCGTTTTTAGGTTAAACATAATCTTCCCTGTAAAACTGAAGACATTTTAATTTTATTTTGAAAAGCAGTTGCCTTGGAGTCTTTTGATATTTGAGCCTTAATAAAGCTACCACCATTTTAAGTCTTGTGTTTCAGTGTGCGTATGCTGAGTTTGAGGGAGTTTTGGACGCATGTGAGAGGATCCATGCATAAGCAAATCCTCTATGTGATCCCCTTTAGGCTGGTTCACGATAAACAATGACCTGCATATTATAAGAGCCTGCTCTGCAACTAGCCTGAGAAACAAGCTTCCTCCCTCTCTATCACACATGAACACACTCACAGTTTCCAGGTGATTACAGGATCAGATCAATTTACTGCCAGGGCTTTTTCTCCTGTCATCTGCTTGAACCGTCAGAAATGCAAACACACACACACAAAGAGCAGCAATATCTTGTATAGATTAAACAAACAGCAAACTCTTCTCTCTTCATTCCCCTTGTCTTCCATCCCCTCCCCTCAGGCATGACCCTCACCTTCCTGCAGCTCGCTCTGAAGTTTGCCAGCCTGGCGTACATCCCCGCTTTCACCAAGATCTATCAGGGAACCCTGGACTGGTTCCCAGGCTTTGTGTTCACACTAGCCAGCATTTTCACAGTACTGGGAATGATACCCATCAGGTATCTGTGCAGATCACTTCAGACTAACGTGCCGCCTTTCAGAGTCACTTTGTCTCATCTCCTCTGTCTACTCCCTCCAGTATCATCGGCTGCAGATCACCTCAAAAGCAGCAGTATGAGAGGATTTAGAGCGGCCGAACCAGCAACTTCATCACCAGCAGCAGCGAGTGAGCATTGGTACAAGGCAGAAGGGAAATGAGACTTGAAACTACTTCCTGTGCTGTTAAAGCAGAAAAAACATTTCCTATCCTACAGGCTTCCTCAGTTACAAAAGAGGGCAAACAGTAAGTTTTACATCTATTTAAACATTTTACAGCCCAAATTTCAAAGGCCTGTGTGGATGGGCGACACACACTGACTGGATGCTGTCGTACCAGTTTGACAGCGAGTTACAAACTGTGGAAGGTGAGACAGATACAAGCAGATGTCATCAATCAGTTGTCTTTTTGATGACTGCCTCACAAAGACAGAAGCTGCCACGGTGATTTCCACATAGTTTAGGATTTGTCACATACTGCGTCGGCTGCTCCTATCAACAAACTCCTGTTGCTCACACTCCGTTTTCAGCCATGGGTCATGTTTTAAACAACTTTGTTTGACGCAAGTTGGTCTGTTATAAAGTCACCTGTTTTTATTTAACTGCATACTGTTTTTGTAGATTCATTAACAAGAAGCTAGAAGTGGAACTGTGGTTATAAAATCAGGGTGGTTTTTTTTGGCTGTTACTGTTTCTGTTTCCATATTTTAAGACTTTGGAGTTGTTACTGTACTTGCACAGTAATGTGCACAAACTTAATGAGAGTGCTGCTCTGATGCCAGCTTAGCTGCAGTTTGGGTTTAGGTCAAAGCTACATGAATTGAATCCAGTTTGAGTTACAGACGGTGTAAACGATGGACATGGCCGCTGTGATGTCTCAAGGTTAAGCCTCGAGGCTCGAGAAACCGCACAGTCATTGGCTAACAGCTTCTGACTGAGTCTAATAAAGAGGATCATTTATGAAATCGACTTGACCTGAAACTAGCAACATGTTCTCACATCACCTGTACAAACCCTAACCCTGCAATGCCACGTGTATTATTTCTCAAACATGAGTTTAATGGCCAGCCCCCTGCTGGCCATTAAACGAAAATACAGGTTTCATCAGACGCAGAAGCCACGCCCATCTTTTTGTACTGTATATGGTCTGTGTCCTGTTCACATCACCTTAACTCCTCTAGAGGTCACTGTTTCTGAGGCGTGACTTAAACCTGCTGCAAGCCTACGCTGAGTTTTACGGAAGCTCGTCTCTGCCAAAAACAGTTTCTGGCATCCAGAAATGGAAAATTAGGGTTATTATCTCCAAAATTTTGGTTTACAAAATAAAAAATAGAGTTATTAAGGCAAAATTTTGAGATAAATTGAAATATCGAATGAGCTCTTCCAGTCAGGCTTTTTTTTTTCCAGCGGCAGAAACGAGCTTTCAGCCCCAATGAAACGTGCCAAACTTTTTCTCTTTTTTAACTGCACTGCTTTTTAAATCGGCAGCATTTGTATACACGTGACTACAGATTGGGCAACAAGCCCACCAAAGTTAAAAGAAAAACATACCTCCAAGTCTGACGCTCACTGTTGCACATTATACTGAAACAAGACGTTCAATCTGTAAACCATAGGAAAACATTGCCCAATTTATTTTATAGATTGAACAGATTTTTGCTTCTCAGAGGATATTAGACATTTTTTTAAATATCGATATTTTACCACCTATCTGCACCCAATGGCAAACCAGTGTAAATTATTAACAAAACAGTCACTTCTTCATTTCTTTGCTGCCAGAATCACAAATACACAGAAATAAGCGACTACACTCTTTTGGCCGGTTCTCTCCAGCTACACAGCAAGCTAATGCTGCATATTTGACAGATTAACCCTACTGACACAGTTCGAAAGGTAACAAAAGGGAAAAGATGTTGTGCCTAAAACATTCAGAGCAACATTAGGAAACGATCACAAGTGCGTGGACAAGTGTTCTGCGGACGATAAAAAAACAGCTGGATTCTCCCTCGCTCATGACTCCGTGTGTCATTACCATCAGTCAGCTGCTCACAAATGCATGAGCACACATTTTGGGAAAAGCTTTAGATTTGGTGTCATTTGACATTCTCGCACACAGACTACTTTTAATGACATGAAGTGAAAACCGAGGCAGTCTAAGGGATCTTTTTTGAAATAACCTTTTGTTTGCGTTGATATATTTTTAATGTCCTTACATATTGACCCACTAATGCATTTGGTTGTGCTTTATGTTCATGTGCCTGAAGGTACTGGTACAGTTCTGTGCATGAATTTATGTAGATATTTAAAGCCATATTTTAGGTATTAGGTGTTTTTATAGCTAAAGTAGTGCTTATAGTACTGATTGAAGGAAACCAAATGAAGCTTCTTTTTTTTTTAATAGTTATTTTGCATTTGCACGCTATTGCACTTTTATTTGTTGACAGTGCATAAAAGGGGGCTTCTGCTAAAATTCTTAGTTGAAATGAAGTTATTAGACATAAAGAGCAATTTATGTTGGTGTAAGGGTTCAAGCTGCAATGACACTAAATAAAATCTTTGTTAAATAAACATTTCTAAGACTCGTGATGTTTTTAAATAGTCTCTATGAAAGAATATTTGAATATTTAGCACACATATCCTCTCTAAACCTCTTCATTCAGAGCATAACTGCAGTATATTTAGTATTTTGATGTATATACAAAAAAAAAGTTACAGAAGCAGAAAAATATCAAATGCATTCATTCTTTTTATTATTGGTCCAATATATCAGAAAAAACCCCAATTTGTGTTAAAGATAAATTGCATCAAAAACAACATCAATGTACAAGCTTATTTATAATTACAACAAAATTGTTATTAACATCTAAATGTACAATAAGGGCTCTGAACGTAAACAGCACACAATGAGGAGGAACAGAGGTTAAAAAAACAAAACAAAACCATAACAGACAAAAAAGTCATCTGAGTTTTAGACTGACTTGGTCGCTTTTATTCATCGTGTGCTGAAAATCAGATCTTCTCTTCATGTGCGGATCCACGCTGCCGGGACGATGAGAGGAAGAGAGAGGCATTGGGGGCAGAAGATGTTTGGCCTGGAAATATTTGAATGAAAACTCTCCCCTCCAACAGGCTCATAACAGACGTCCCTGTTTGAGGGATTTAATCTGAATCAGCTTCATATACAGTGTCTTTTGAATGTGTCTCAACTGACTTTAGACCAATTTGTTGTCAATTTTTGGCAAATTAAATTAAAAAGAAAAAAAAAAATGTTTTTTCCAAGGCAGAAGTTTCTGCCAGGGCCTTGAGCTACATATTTAGTGCAAAACAACTCAGCAGGCACATGTAGTATAATAATAATAATAATAATAATAATAACAATAACAATAGGGCACTGGCTAATAGAGAACATTGACCACACTAAACAGAGAGCTATTGTTGGAGGTTTAATGTGCATCAAAAGTAAAACTGTTTTGGTTGTGGCAGGTTTATACTGTTTGTGCACATCTCTAATCCCTTTTAAATCTTTATGCACTGATATGAATCCCAGAGACGCTCTCCAGTTTCATAAATGTTTGTCTCACATGTCAATTACTTCATTTACACCAACGCGACGCTCTACAGATGCACCAGTGCCTAATGATAAGAAATCAAGTAACAACAACTCACAATCCTCAACGCACACCAATGTTATACCTTAAACAGAACAGGAAATGGTGTTTTTTAAGCTTTATTATATTTATTTGTTTGGGGGTTTTTTGTATTATTTATGCTACATTTCATCCAGTAATTCTCAAACTGCACTCGGGCTTCAGTGAGTTTTAGGTACAAGCAAACATCAACAAGAAACACGTAAGTCGTCTCATTTAATGTTTTTAAACCGATCTGGGGTTTTCTTTAGTATAAACAGATGTATGATCCCTTTAATTGATAAAAGCTGGCACCTGATGTGTTTGTGTGAGTACAATCAATGTGGGAGCAGCTACAAATACTGCTCAATAGCACTACTAGTGGACTACTACTAGAACTCAACAGCCAGACTCTAAGGTTTGAGCTATTCAAATGCAATGGGGTTACTATAGGACAACAGTATGGGTAATAAGGATCGTAGTAAATCTTTGGATTTTCCTTTTAGCCCTGGTGCATCCATAGGCCGCTCCACTGCAGCTGCCTCCGTCCTTAAAGATTTTTTTTCACATTGTTAACTTCTGCTATTTACAGAATAGCTGCTTCACTCTTTTAAAGCTTAAGGGTAAAATGTGAAAGGCAAAAATAGATAAGGACATAAAAAAAAGAGAACAAACTAAACCTAGTTCACCGGCGGCTGCAGACGAATCGTCAGGATGCTGCAGCGCTTGCATTTGGTTGCATGGAGGGGCAGGCTCAGTAATGTGACGGCTACTTTACTCGATTGTAACAAAACTTGAAAAACAGCTCTAGTCTGGAAATCCTGTCAGTGAAGGAGAAACTCTTAACAAACAGGAGGCCAAAACGTGGTGACTGTGGAAATGTCACATGACTGAGTCTGCCTGGGCGTCATTGGTCAGGTTTTAGCTACTTTCAGAGTAAAAGGAAAGCAGAATAAGCAAGCTGCATCTACTGTCTGTGCTTCAAAGCCTTTTTTTTTCCTGGGTTGGAAATAAATAATAAAGTTTTAAATAATATGATTGCAGTGAGGGGATTTTTCCCATTCAGGAGTCGGAAAATAATAAAGGAGTGTGATTCAAAAAGTGTGCCTCACATACATGCTGCAGGGCTCCACCTCATTATCCCATGAGTCACAGCTGAGCAGATGAGGTCACATCCTCAGACTGCTAACAGAGCTGCACCGCAGAGGGTTTCCACTCTGTTCAGTACCTCAGTCTCAGCCCGTTTGGTTAAAACAGGCAACTTAAGAATTTAAAGTAATGTGT